>PVJD01004506.1:0-135176 GCA_004026545.1 Mormoops blainvillei
GAGAAGCTCTTCTCCACCCCCCCCCAACCCCTTACTCTCTTGCCATCTTCTCTAAGGCCTGCCTTCTCTCTCAAACGACCTAAGAGGAACACCTGAAATCCACCCCCCTACACACACACACTTTAGGCACCTCGACCCATCCTAGACATCCACCCTAACTAGCAGCCACCTCCGGAGACCTGAGGGGAAGAGGCAGCCCCTAGGGATGGGGAGAAAGCCCCAAAGCAGGGTTGTGATGGCCAGTGGACTACACCTTCCACCTCCGCGGGGTCCCCGTGTCTTCCTATTCCCTTGGACCACTCTCCTTCCCCTTCTCCCTCCGTTCCCCCAAATGGGGGCTTTGGGTCCCCCTCCCCTCACCCCTCCCCTCTGTTTCCTCTTCTGCTCCCTCCACAGCCTTAACCAGTAAAACAGGCGGCCAGCTATTATGGGATGGCTGCTTTCGGCAGCTCTGCAGGGAGGGGGCGGTCACCGCGGAATGTCTTTTGTGGGTGGCTATTATGGGATGGCCGCCTCTCTTTTTTGGGGGGGTGGGGGCTAGCAAGGAGAAGGATTATTATGGGATGTGTCCTGCACAGCTGGGTGGGGCTGTCCTGGGTAGGTGAAGCTCTGGGGAGGGAGGGGGAGAGGGGAGGAAAGGAAGGAAGAGGGCAGGAGCTGGGGAGGGTGGATGAGCCCAGGAGCCAGACCTGAGTCCTGGCAAGAGTAACTGGCTGGAGAGGTTCTTTGGTGACAGCTGTTTGAAGGGGCCCCTGGGGCAGACTAGAGCTAACCAGCTCTGAACCCTGGAACACCTGGGTCCTTGTAGCTCACACAGCTTGTGAGCTGTAAGGTGGCCGAGTCCAAGACCTGCAAGTGCTGCCCTGACAGTGAGAACGCCTGGGTTCTAACTGTATGGCACACCAAAGGCAGCAGTGCTCCTGGGTGACCACAGTACCCAAGTACTCCCCTCCCTCTTTGCCTTCCTGGATTTGACCCTTGGAAGCATAGGCGAGGTAGGAGGCTGCTGCCACCTTGCAGTCACATCTAGGAAGTAGAGGCTGGGTTGGGTCCTGAAGGACAAATGCCTGGCCCATCACTGCCCCGCCCCCCTACCTGTAGGACCTGCATTCTGTCTAGCCATCATCATAATGCACTATCACTGTGGCTTTTCTTCCTTACTTGTCTTCCCAGATCCCTTTTTCTGACAGAGGGGGAGCGCACTGGTCCCTTGGATCTGTTATAAGCAGAGTTTCTAGGGCTCACACAGAGCAGAGATGTAGATGGAGGAATTATGTACAGAGGATGTGCCCAAAACTCCATGGACAGCCACTCTGAATGTTATTCGAGGTTCTTCTGTACCATGGATGGAAACAGAACTCTAAGGTAAACTGGCTAGAGAGGTTGTCCCCCTGGATGCATTAATCAGGAGATTATCCTAGCCTTAGTCCCTGTGGACCAATCAAGCTAGTGGTTTATTTATAATTTATCTGGGAGGGTAACTTGGAGCCAGGGTAGGGAGGGGGAGCATAGATGCATAAAGACCACAAAAGCAACATAGAACACACACACATCCTAGCTTCTCACTGGAACTTTGACCTAGGGGTGGGGAGTCAGAGGCTCAAGAGGGTAAATGGGTAGAACCTGCAGGGATGGAACAGAGGACCCTCATGTACAAAAGGTACCAGTATTTGTCATCACAAGCAAGAGGCTGTGACTACCCCATTAAAAACTGTCTTCTTGGTCTACATTAGGAATCACTGTAGTAATGTGGTATGTAGAGGAGAAGAAAAGGGGCAGATGGAGATTTACAGAAGGGATTTTGAGGCCCAGAGGCCGGCTAGATCCCCTGGAGAAATGGGAAGAGAGGAGGACATAATAGGTATCAGGCAGCTCTACGTAGGAAGGAGAA
The DNA here is from genome assembly GCA_004026545.1 of Mormoops blainvillei. Classification (NCBI taxonomy): domain Eukaryota; kingdom Metazoa; phylum Chordata; class Mammalia; order Chiroptera; family Mormoopidae; genus Mormoops; species Mormoops blainvillei. The sequence goes on from PVJD01004506.1 coordinate 1,892, forward strand.
ACTTCTTGAAAGGAGGTATGACCATATTATGGTATCTAAAAAAGCTGCCTCCTTTTCCCAGGTGAGGAGCACAAGGCTTCTTCTTAGTTCTCAGAATAAGCATGGGGGAAGGTTTGCACAAATGAATGGGGCCCAATCTTGAAGTTAAGAGGATTGAATGAGGAAGACTGCGGCAGCCTTGCGGAAAGGGAGAAATAGCCTGCATGTCACAATGGATGTGGCAAAAAGGTGGACCAGGGAGTTAAGTCTCTGGCAGGAGCTGGTGGAAAGACTTATCAACGTCACTAGTACTCTGCTGAGAAGCAAAGGGATAGTGATTTCCAGAAGCGAGTTTCGTGTCTTCTGAGCTCTTTTCTCCTTGCCCGTTCTCCAGTCCTATGGCTTCCAGAGGAGAGGCGAATCATCTGGCCAGGCCCTTTCTCTAGGGAAGTGAGATCAGAAGGTCAATGCAGAGAGGGTAAGAAGCTCATCCCACTCGCTTCTGGTCAGGAAGGGCCCCTCCTAGAGGGAAGTTCCGGTTTCTCTTCAACCTGTCGCACTGCCATAGGTCTTGGGCTCATGTGAAAAAAGCACAAGAGAGCAGATGAAGACGTTACCTCTGGCTTGGGGTCGGGGTTGGGGAGCAGCAAGGTGATAGTGCTGCAACACTGGTTTTCACTCAGGAAAAGGGAAAAATGACAGGATCATGGGCTTAGGTTCTCTGAGGGCCAAAGGATTTTAAGATTGGGCTCTCAGGCTTTCTCAGCTTGGGTCCCCAAGGTGGCTGCAGGGTAACACAGTTAGGGAAGGGAATGGATATGTTGGGAGACTATCTTGCGACATAATTGAATGAAGAAGGCATCCTGGAATGTTGACTTGTAACGTGGAGGGGAAAATGGTGAATATTATACAACAAAGGATTTTGTAAAATACCTTTGGTTGGTGGAAAATGGGGTCTTAGCATACAAAATGAGAAAGAGGCTGGAAAACATGAGACATTGAGGGTAAGCAGAATTTGGTGTTCAAGAACAAGGATAACAACCCTGGCATGTTGACAAATCACTCAAGAAGGAAGCACATGATGATATTATAAAATTTTAGTATTAGAAATGCTGGATGCATGAACATTGCTTTTCAATCAAAATCCCTTACTATGAACAGATAGATTATCCTGACATTGACCCATTTTGGAGTAACTTCTAGCCTCTAGAAGGACCACCAAGAAACTACTGGGATGTGATCTCTCCTGAGACCAGTTGAGATTTGTTTTATTCTCTGTAACAGTAAATTGGGAAGTAGCACTCAATTGTTCTCCCTTGCCACCAGATATTCTATCTGGGCTCGTAGTTTATTTGGTTGTTGATGCTTCTTGGAAGGAGGTGTCTATGGTCCTTCCATTTCCCATGGTCCCCAGCTCTCTGCCTTGCTAGGTACTCTGTTAACATCTGTTAAATGAATTGGTAGCAGTGAGTAGAAGGAGAGTTGGTCTTGGCTCTTGGTGTATATATATAGCAGATCCCCAGTTCACCTCATGATGGGATGTTCATCCATGGTAGTGGCCCAGGGGTGTTGATGCACAGAGCACCTGACCTGGGAAGGTGGGGTAGGGTGGGGTGGGGAGAGTACTGCTGAAATGTTGAGAAACAGTCTTTAGATGGTAGTTTGTACTTATTGTGGGATGCTCTGGGGATGGGGTGGGGTGGGATTAAACTTTATGTAAATAGCTCATCTGGCCAGCGTGGTATTTGGTTGGTCTTACTCAAAATTTAAGACCTAGAGGTAAATGTCTGGAGATAATCTGGAGTTTGGTGGCCTTGGGTGGGACCCTAGGTTGACTCTCAGTTTCTGAGTGTCTGGAAATGATGGGATGAGGGGAGCTAGGTTCTGTCCTAGACATCAAGAGGCTTTATTTATGCCAGCATGTTCCTTTGGCCCAGAAAGGGATGAAGGTGTGTATAAGTCGGGGTGGGAACAGGGCAATGTGGGTAGCCTACTTTACCCTGGCTGCTTAAGTGTTAGAATACACTGACAGCATCTGGAGATGGGGGAGGTATGAATATGAATATTATGGGATGCCTGGATGGAAAGGTATAGGGGTGGTGTAGTGGAGATGAAGCATTATGGGACGTGATGCATTATGGGCTGTGCTGGGAATATTATGGTATGTTTGATTGACCAGGGGCTCCTTGCAGTTATGGGATGTCAGGGTGGGGGAGTAAAAATTATGGAATATCTTTCCAGTGTTAAAGGAGATTTAATGTCCATCTGCAGGGTGACAGTAGGGCTGCTGATCATTATGGGATATCTCTTTGACAGGACAGGAGTGGTTATCATGGGCTATGGAGCTGGAGTGAGTGTGCGAACATTGAAGGTGGTGGTGGTGTGAGCATCTAGACCCTAGCCTGCAGGGGTTGAGGGCAGCTCCAGGGGGTTGGTTATTATGGGATGTCAGTATAGAAAGTAAGAGAGTGATTATTATGGGATTTGCGTGGGAGGAGGCCGAAGTGTCCGTTGTTGTAGTGTGTGGGGGGGGTGAGTTTCTGACTATTATGGGATATCAAACTGGGGGTGGATGAACAGTGGTTATTATGGGATGTCTGTGGGGGCTGGGGATGAGTATTATGGGATGTGAGGCTGAAGTGCTGGGCGGGGTGCTTATTATGGGATGGCCATGGGGAGGGAAAGGTGACGAATTATTATGGGATGTTAGCATTAAGGCCAACAGTGAAGAAGTTGGCAAAGAATGGCTATTATGGGATGGCTGCGGGGGGAAGGGTTAGCTGCAAAAGGTCTGCAACATTAGATGTCAAAAGCCCTGGTATATGTGTGTATGGAGGGTGTGCGTGCGTGCGTGTATGTGTGTGTTGTGTTGGAGGTGGTGGTGGTGGGGGTGTCCGAGTGTATTATGGGATGGCCAGGAGGTGGGTGGTTGCCCGGGTGACAAGCGCGCGCGCTCGAAGGGGGCGTGGCCAATGGTTGCCTGAGCGACGAGGGGGCGGGGGTTGCCCGGGAGACCTAGGGAGGAGGGTGGCGGTAGTGAAGGGGGGGTTGGAGTTGGTTGAGGTTATTATGGGCTGTCCGTGGGGGGGCGGGGCCTGTGCGGTGGGATTTCCCGGCCGGTGTTTCGGGCCCTTTAAGAGGCGACGCCGGAGCAGGAGCCATTTTCCCCCCTTCGGCCGCGGCGAGGAGGAGCCGGAGCGGGAGTGACACCGGGCCGGACCCTGCGAGACCTGCGGCGGCTCCGGGGTGAGGAGAGCGCGGGGTTCCCAGAGAGACACCCCCTTCAGCCGAGCCAGCCCCGAGGGTCATTCCACCACCCGCCGGTTCCTCGGGCTTCCCCAGACCCGCGGACCGCCCCCTGCCCGGAGGAGTCGACCCTTCCTCTCCCTCCCCTGCAGGGCGCCACCCCCTTCCTCCTGCCCCAAGCCGGCCGGAGTCTGGCTCCCCCGCGACTCCTACCTCGGGCTTGGTCTCCCACAATGCCCGGCGCCCGCCCCGTGGCCCTCTGCTCACTTGCCCCCCGGGACACGTGGCCCGACCCCCTGCCCGGTGAGAGCCCTCTGGCCCCCAAGTTCCTGCGTGCAGCCCCCCGGGGCGCCCGAGCCTCCACGCCCCCTTGTCTCCCGCTGCTCCTCGGGAGAACATGAGTTGTCCCAGAGGACAGCCTTTGGAGAGCTGCCCTGACTAGGGACTGGCCCCTCCCCAGGCGCAGGGAGGCGCCCCCCCACCCCCAAGTGACCTTGTGTCCCCGAGCGCTTCGCCGCCAGCCGCCTCCCTCGGCCCCCCCGCGCCGCAGCCACTCGGACCCTCCTCCCCCCGTCACACCCCACTCGGTGCAGGCCGGCTCCCCCCTCCCCGCCCCGCTCCACGCCTGCATCAGCCTGCCCTCGGGGGCGTCGCTGCCTCTCATCTGGGGGGCTCCAGTGGGGGGGCCGACTTCCGGGCTGCCCCTGAGGAGTGTGGAACTAAGTTCAGCCTGAGTGGTTCGGGTGCCCCGCTAGGGTGGCTGGGGTGGGGGGGCCGGTGGTGGTGGCGGTGGTGGTGGGCGGAAAGAGCGGGTGGGGGTGGGGGAGGGGGACAGTGCGCGTCACTGACTGTTCTCTCTCTTCCCCCCCTCCCCCGCACAGTGACTCGGGCCAGTGTAGAGGGCCCCAGGCCGCAGGCAGGAGCAGCTGGGCCAATTCCCTGGCCGGGAGCGGAAGGGGATGGCGTCGGGCCTGGGCTCCCCGTCCCTCTGCTCAGCGGGCAGCGAGGAGGAGGATATGGATGCACTTTTGAACAACAGCCTGCCCCCACCCCACCCAGGTAACACCTTCCCCAAGGGCCCAGGGCAGGAAGGAGGCATTTGGGCCCTCCCTAGTGATTCCGGTGAGACTGGGCTTAGTTTCTCTCTCTCTGTGCAGAGTCTGAGGTGGAGGGCATCCGAAGGGAGTGGTTCCCTTCAGCGGAGCTCTTGTGGGAGTGGGGTGGAAGCCATGTGCCTCCTGGGCTCCTGGACGGAGATGCAAGCTTGCTGCACTGTCTTCAGGAATGCTATGCAGTTCCCAGTTGAGGGAGCTCTCTGGGCTGGCAGGCATTACCTCGTGTGGGTCTTTGGAGGAATGCAGGTAGCTGGGACCCCTGGAGGCAGGGTGGTGGTGGTAGGAGGGGGTTGAGGATTGCCTTTTGATGAGACCAGCTGGGCATCTGTGGTAGTTAGGATCCTGTGGTTGGTGCTGTGGAAAGGAAAGAGGAGTGCTGGTTACTCTCTATCTGATTATTTTTAGCTTTTGATCAGTTACTGGTTTTCTGTGCTGTTTCAACTGTGTGAAGTTTGAATTGCGCTCCTTACTTAGCTGGAATCTAGAGCGCTTTTAGCCAGGCAGATTGCTGGACCATTTTGAGCGGGGAATGATGGGGGCTAGGGGTAGAATATTACAGCCTGAACGATATACTAAGAGGTGTGAAAGAAGGGAGGTGACATCCTGGCCACCCCTCCTTCCCAGGCAAGTGGACATAATCCTGGCTTTTTTTTTTTTTTGGAAGGTTTCCACCTCTTTGCAGGTAGCCTGGGGTTTGGGCTGATGGTGTGAAGTGTTTGTGTAGGTGTGTTGGGGGTTGCACTATCTGTGTTTTGGGGTGGCTCCTTGAACTGGCTAAACCTGTATGGTTATAATTACCCCGCTTTATTGGAGTAACCCTTGTCTACCCCCAAATGATTAATGTCATGTTTTTGAGCAGATGTCTCTTTGCCTGTTTCTCCTTCAGAACCCCCATCTAAGTTATCTGCTTGTTTCTTTGCCCTTCTTTTTTCCTAGTTATATTTTTTTCCTACATGTCATTTCTTCATTTTCTCCACTTAGATTTTTCTTTTCATTCTGGAGCCTGCTGGTCCTGTTTCTGTCTTTTCACTTCTGCCTTTCTCTCCTCAGCTCTAGTGGCAAGTTGAGGTGGTCTGGGAGCGAGTTGTTTCCACATTTGGCATTTTCTAAGTTGGAAGTCTTCACTTCAACCTGAGGTCACTTAGGTCAATCTTGTTACTGAGCCTTCAGCTGTTGGGATAAGAAACTTAGGTTTGAGTCTCCTCACCGTGCAGGGCTGGGTGGTAGGCTTCTGTGCTGTTGCCCAGGGTGGGGGTGGGGTGGTAGCCGTGATAATGTGATCCCATCCTTTCTGTGAGGGGCATGAGAAGTGGTAATGCCCTCAGCCGATGTTGGTTGCACATCTTGGCTTCCCTCTGGCCCCTCGCTCAGTCTGAGGCTGCCCCCTTGCCTCTTGGAAGCTGTGCAGGCTCCCCAGGTGAGCGCTGCCCCAAGCCGTAGCATGACCCAGTTTTCCCACTTGACATATCCTATTCCTGCCTTGTTCCTAAATCCCTGTTCGTCTGTGTCTCAGCCAGTTTGCTGCTTGCCATGTCAGTACTTTATCTTCCTGAAAGGTTTGGGGGTCTAAGGTGGATGGGAGGGTGTCTTCTCTACCTTCATGGGTTTGTTCTTATCTCCATTTCCAACCTTTATGGAGGTGGTGAAGAAGACGACCCCAGAGATATAACCCATTGAAGTGGGGGTGGAGGGTAAGGGGCTGGGGAGCTGGGGACATAGGGATTGCTGGGAAGAAGTCCTTAACGAAAATGATTCTTTCTGGTGAGCTCCAGACTGGTGTTCCATTCCCAAGGGAATGGGAGGGGCTTTCTTGTGCCTGGCCTGATCTGGGCTGAGTCGGGGGGAGGCTGATAGTGCTTTGTCCAGCCTAATGTCTCATGTTCCCTCGTATCTGCCTTGCTCAGGAAGGGCGGAGCCAGAGACATTTTAGGGCTAGTTCTGGGGGTCAGGAGCTAAGAGCATGTGTAGGATTGAAGGAAACATTATTGTTCACCACTATTGAGGTGCTGCTCCTTTTTTTGGCGTGGACATGTCTCCCAAATGTTCGGTAGGTGGCAAGAGGTGGTCTAGGATCTGTGGCCTGGACTGTGGGCGAGAGTGATGAGGACACGGAGTTTCAGAGACTTTGTGGGCTCCTGTTCCTCATGGTAAATCATTTGGGTATCAAATTTGAGGAGAAGGTTGTATGCTCTGACCACAGTTCCACTGAGCCTTTGTTAAATTTTAGCTCTGGTGATTGAAAATATAATTATGATTGAGGGAGTAAGCCAGTCCCTTTCATAGTATTACCTTCATGTTTGTCTTGGGTTTCCTTGCCTTGGATGTTAGGGTGCCCTCTTGGGAACTGTGTCATCCTGGAGGAGGTGTTAGGAGAGGTGACATTTGGATCTGGGGCCAGGTAATAATTTGGGAAGCCTTCTGTGAAGGTAGTCTTTCCCCAGCTACCTCTCTCAACCCCCTCCCCCTCCCCTGCCACTTCCTGTCTGTCCTATGTTGGCAGCTGGGTGCCCTGGGCTGGCTTCTGCGGTCAGGAGCCATTTTCCCTCTCCTCAGCGGGTGAGGCACTCCCTCCTCTCCACTCCCTTCTCCACTACCCCCCTCCTTGGGCGGGGGTGGCTTGGGAAGAAGGAGAAAGAGGAGGGAGGAGGGAGCTGGTGTGCTGGTGTGAATGTCTGTTACAAAGGAAGCTGCCTCCTGGCCTCTCCTCCCCCTCTGTGCCCCTTCCCACCTATCCCTGCCCAGGAGCTCTCAGCATTACCCCAGGCTTTGTGTGTGCTCACAGCCAGGGGAGGAGGTGGAGCCAGATGGGAGGAGGATGGGGGGGGGGTGGAGGAGATGTGACAGCTGGGCTGATTTGGGCCCCTGGGGAGAAGAGGCTACTGACCCAGGAGGAGCTGGGGAGGAACAGTAGAGCTGGAGATGGGAAAAGGAAATTATGTTCGGGATTGGGCTAGCAACAGAACCTGGGACTTGGAGGTCCTGGTTGTTTTCAGCTAGGATGACCCAAAAGGGTAGGTGAAAGGTGTGGACCCCTGAACCGATACTGTTCTGTAAATATGGTGAGGTGTATGCCATAGTTTTTGTCATCTGGATAGGATCTTTCATTCTCATTCCCTGATTTATAGGTTACTTGGTGGACAGTTACGGGAGGGTTAGACCTATTTCTGTTACTTGGTTAACTATAAGCAGCTTGATTTAGCTACGTTGGAGATGAGCATATAGAAGACTCCTGTTAGGAATAAGGGAGAGGAGGCAGGGGTCTGGACAGCTGCCCGCGGTGGGTCTAGTCTAGCCTGGCAGTCCTAATTTGGGTCTATACAGCTCTCTCTTTGTCTGATTTTGTCCTGAGTCTCAGCTTCCTTCTGTGGAGAGTATAGCAGTCTCTTCAGTGGAATCTGGGACAAGAGATGGGGGAATAACGTCTAAAGCCTCTAGATTAGGCTCTCACCTTTTGTTATTGATCTTTTCCCTGCTTTCCTCTCTTTGCCAAATATATGTAGAAAACGAAGATGACCCAGAAGAGGATTTGTCAGAAGCAGAGACTCCAAAGCTCAAGAAAAAGAAAAAACCTAAGAAACCTCGGGACCCTAAAATCCCTAAGAGCAAGCGCCAAAAAAAGGAGGTGAGTGGGTGACTGGATGCTACGGGGAGTAAGAAGAAGCAGGGAGGAGCTCTGAAGGGCTGGGGGTGTCTGTTTCTTCCTCTGGAGTGGTGGGCCAGGTCCTGGGGACTAGCCTTAGGGCTGTCCTGAGGTCAGCATGTGTGTAGCATGTGTGTGTCTGTCTCCCTCTCCCCCCCCTTCCCTGCTCCAGCGTTTGCTCTTATGCCGGCAGCTGGGGGACAGCTCTGGGGAGGGGCCAGAGTTTGTGGAAGAAGAGGAAGAGGTGGCTCTGCGCTCAGACAGTGAGGGCAGCGACTATACCCCTGGCAAGAAGAAGAAAAAGAAGCTTGGACCTAAGAAAGAAAAGAAGAGCAAATCCAAGAGGAAGGAGGAAGAGGAGGAGGAGGATGATGATGATGATTCAAAGGTACCTGGACTTCCATTCTCTATTCAGTACCGTTTGTTAACATCTGTTCTTTGTTTCCTGGACACTCTACTGCCCATTAGAACATTTTCTGCCCACCTATTTCTAATGACTGCCTCCTAGCTCTCTTCCTTGGGTCTTGCAAGCCTTAGTTACAACTCAATCCCTTCAGCAGGTATAGGCATTAGGAGTCAGATCTTTGACCTTGCTCTCTCTGCAGGAGCCTAAATCATCTGCTCAGCTTCTGGAAGACTGGGGCATGGAAGACATTGACCATGTGTTCTCCGAGGAGGATTATCGCACCCTCACCAACTACAAGGCCTTCAGCCAGTTTGTCCGGTAAACAGCAGGGTCTTCGGGGCAAGGGGAGGACAGGGCATCTATAATCTCTTCTCACTTCTCTTTCCCTCTCTTATTCTTAAACTTCCTCCTTTTTTTCTGTTTTCATCCATTTCTCTACCAGGCCCCTCATTGCTGCCAAAAACCCCAAGATTGCTGTCTCCAAGATGATGATGGTCTTGGGTGCAAAGTGGCGGGAGTTCAGCACCAACAACCCCTTCAAAGGCAGTTCTGGGGCTTCAGTGGCAGCAGCTGCAGCAGCAGCAGTGGCTGTGGTGGAGAGCATGGTGACAGCCACTGAAGTTGCACCACCTCCTCCGCCTGTGGAGGTTCCTATCCGCAAGGCCAAGACGAAGGAGGGCAAAGGTAAAGTGGGCCTTGATGAGATGGGTAACTAGTGTGGGCTTAGGATGGCGAAGACAGACAAAGCATGGAAATGCTGCTATGTCAGCCCAAAGATAGAAGGTAGGAGGGAATGAATATTGGATATAGGAGGGGAATTGGGGAAGTTGATCATGGGGAAGCCAGCTTTGGCGGAGAAAATTTTTATTAGTTGAGTTGGCCAAAAAGTTTGTTTGGTTTCCCTGTAAGATGGCTCTAGTAGTGCCTAGTTGTCTTTAACTTCATTGGAAACAATTTTGTTAGATTGTATTGTGACTGCTGTCATATCAGCGCACAATTTTAAAAAATATCAAAATTGGTGAATTTTTGTGCAGCCATTCTAGTATTGAAGATGGAAGAAAATAAGCAACATTTTTTGGCATATTATGCGTTATTATTTCAAGAAATGTAAAAAGGCAACTGAAACGCAAAAAAAGATTTGTGCAGTGTATGGACAAGGTGCTGTGACTGATCGAATACGTCAAAAGTGGTTTGCGAAGTTCTGTGATGGAGATTTCTTGCTGGACGATGCTCCACGATCGAGTAGACCAGTTGAAGTTGATAGTGATCAAATCGAGACATTAATTGAGAACAATCAACGTTATACCACATGGGAGATAGCCGACATACTCAAAATATCCAAATCAAGCGTTGAAAATCATTTGCACCAGCTTGGTTATGTTCAATGCTTTGATGTTTGATTTACACATAAGTTAAGCGAAAAAAACCTTGACCATATTCCTGCATGTGATTCTCCACTTAAATGTAACAAAAATGTTCCGTTTTTAGAACAAATTGTGATGGGCAGTGAGAAATGGATACTTTACAATAATGTGGAACAGAAGAGATCGTGGGGCAAGTGAAATGAACCACCACCAACCATACCAAAGACCGGTCTTCATCCAGAGAAGGTGATGTTGTGTATGTGGTGGCATTGGAAGGGAGTCTTCTATTATGAGTTCCTTCCGGAAAACCAAACGATTAATTCCAACAAATACTGCTCCCAATTAGACCAACTGAAAGCAGCATGCGACGAAAAGCGTCTGGAATTAGTCAACAGAAAACGCATAGTCTTCCATCAGGATGATGCAGGATGGCATGTTTCTTTGATGACCAGGCAAAAAGTGTTACAGCTTGGCTGGGAAGTTCTGATTCATCCTCCATGTTCACCAGACATTACACCTTCGGGTTTGCATTTATTTCGGTCTTTACAAAATTCTCTTAATGGAAGACTGCAAAAGGCACCTGGAACAGTTCTTTGCTCAAAAAGATACAAAGTTTTGGGAAGATGGAATTATGAAGTTGCCTAAAAGATGGCAGAAGGTAGTGGAACAGATCGGTGAATATATTGTTCAATAAAATTATCAGTGAAAATGAAAATTGTGTCTTTTATTTATACTTTAAAACCGAATGAACTTTTTGGCCATCTCCTATGTGGTATAGTTTTTCCCCCCCAATTTTCTACCCAGTGGTGGGTATTTGGATTGTACGATCTAACTTGCTCTCTCCTGAATTTAGGTCCCAATGCTCGGAGGAAGCCCAAGGGCAGCCCTCGTATACCTGATGCCAAGAAGCCTAAACCCAAGAAAGTGGCTCCGCTGAAAATCAAGCTGGGAGGTTTTGGTTCTAAGCGTAAGAGATCCTCGGTGAGAGCCCAGCTCATCCCTTTGGTGAGGGTGTGGCGTCTAATAGAACGTTACCTCATTTCAGGACCTATCTAGCCTTCACAGTAGACGCATAGAATGTGGGGAGTTGGCCACAGAACAGATGACTAGGCTCCATGTACAACAGTCCTTTCAGGAATACTAGTACCCCCAATAAGTGAGGGATTCCTTCTCTGCCACTCTCTTTCCCTTGACTTGAACCTCTAACCTTATTCCTTTTTTTTTTCCAGAGTGAGGATGACGACTTAGACGTAGAATCTGACTTCGATGATGCCAGTATCAATAGCTATTCTGTTTCTGATGGCTCCACCAGCCGTAGTAGTCGCAGCCGCAAGAAACTTCGAACCACTAAAAAGAAAAAGAAAGGTGTGTTTCTTTTCTGAATCTATATGTCATTGGTTGGGGTGGGAATGACGGGAATAATCTCCCTAAGGAGATATAGGATTTGGGTTATTTAAGGGTAGGGGTGGGGGGAGGTAGTTTTTTTCTAATAATTGGGCTTTCCCTCTTCCTTGCCCAGGCGAGGAGGAGGTGACTGCTATGGATGGTTATGAGACAGACCACCAGGACTATTGCGAGGTGTGCCAGCAAGGCGGTGAGATCATCCTGTGTGATACCTGTCCCCGAGCTTACCACATGGTCTGCCTGGATCCAGATATGGAGAAGGCTCCCGAGGGCAAGTGGAGCTGTCCACACTGTGTGAGTACCTGGCCACGGTGGCCCTTTGGGACCCTTGAGAGGAAGGGCGGGATGATAAAGCTTTTGGGCCTAGCTGGGAGTAATGGTGATGTGGGCCTTGGGGAGCCTTCAATAGAGAGATGAGTGTGGTTCAGCCTTGGGGTGGGGGGGTGGTAATAATCTGACTGTTTCTTTACTGCAGGAGAAGGAAGGCATCCAGTGGGAGGCTAAAGAGGACAATTCTGAGGGTGAGGAGATCTTGGAAGAGGTTGGGGGAGACCCCGAAGAGGAGGATGACCACCATATGGAATTCTGTCGGGTCTGCAAGGATGGTGGGGAGCTGCTCTGCTGTGACACTTGTCCTTCTTCCTACCATATCCACTGCCTGAACCCCCCACTTCCAGAGATTCCCAATGGCGAGTGGCTCTGTCCTCGTTGTACGGTGAGTGATGGACCCCAGCCAGGGTGAGGGATGTGGGCAGGGTTTACCCCTTTTACGTGTAGGCATCGGGGTGCAGGAGAGGTCACTGGAGAATTGTACACCTTTTAGTCCTGAGACGGGCATTTTCTTTCTTCATGTAATGTTGGGATACCTTTGTCCTGGGAAAATGTATGACCGACTTGGAACACAGGAGTTGATGCTTCGCCAGCTCTCTTGAGGGTGGTGGAGCAATGTTCTAGTGCAGAATATCCACCCCTGTCTGCCACCCAGACTTGGTCTAGGGAGTTGAGAATGGTTTGAAAGGGTCACTTACTGCTTTGGATTGCATAAGAGAGGAGTTCTGGGTTCTAGGTCTGGGTTTTCTATAATTTCCTGTTGTGGGTTATTTTTTTAAATTGATAAGGTGGTGGGGGAGAGAGACAGACAAACAGACATCAATTTGTTGTTACACTTAATGCATTCATAGGTTGCTTTTTATATGTGACCTGACCTGGGATTAAGCCCACCACCTTGGCATATTGAGATGATGTACTAATCAACTGAGCTACCGAGCTGAGGCTGTTCAGGGTTATTGTTAAAGTCTAGTTGTTAGCTCTGTTAAGCAGATAGGAGTGATCATGCCACACAAGTTCTGGATGCAGTCCAGAAATGGAGAGGGAATTCTATTATTCTCTCCCTAGAAGGGTCCAGGGATTAGATCTTACTTGCAATGAGATTTTAATAATTCTTGGATGAGGTTGAGGCTGTGGGAGCCCTTCTGTCTCCTCCCCAGGGTAATATTTGCTGTCGGATCATTTCTTTTTCTCTCAGTGTCCAGCTCTTAAGGGCAAGGTTCAGAAGATCCTAATCTGGAAGTGGGGTCAGCCACCATCTCCCACACCGGTGCCCCGGCCTCCAGATGCTGATCCCAATACTCCCTCCCCCAAGCCCTTGGAGGGGCGGCCAGAGCGGCAGTTCTTTGTGAAATGGCAAGGCATGTCTTATTGGCACTGCTCCTGGGTGTCTGAACTGCAGGTAAACCTGGATAGGCTAGAGATGTGGGGGTTACAACAAAGAGGGTAGTGAGAACACAGTCTTATGGTTGGAGGGAGTGACTATAGTTCCTTGTTGGCTTATTACTCTTTTCTGCTTGCAGCTGGAGCTTCACTGTCAGGTGATGTTCCGAAACTATCAGCGGAAGAATGATATGGATGAGCCGCCTTCTGGGGACTTTGGTGGTGATGAAGAGAAGAGCCGAAAGCGAAAGAACAAGGACCCTAAATTTGCAGAGATGGAGGAGCGCTTCTATCGCTATGGGATAAAGCCTGAGTGGATGATGATCCACCGAATTCTCAACCACAGGTACCAGTGGAGACGGGCCGGACAGTGGTTGTCTTGGGCATACGGAGGGAGACTGGGAGACCGGGAGACCATTGGCTAAGGGCTTATGAAAATGGATGTGACCAGTAACTTGGAAGAGACTCACACTTTTTGTTGTTATTAACTGACTGAATCCTGGTGTTTGAGCCATAGGAGACTGTAGATTACAGATAATTTTTGGTCCAAAGACTGGTATAGTAGAGACTCTGACTGCATGTCTGGCCTACCTAGAGGTCTGGTTTGGAACATAGTTATGAGCAGTTTTTGAAAGCAAGGCTGATTTGGGAGGACATGAGGTAGCCTTCTGGCTCTGAGGGTTTTCTCTCCTTAACTTTGTAGCGTGGACAAGAAGGGCCATGTCCACTATTTGATCAAGTGGCGGGACTTGCCCTATGATCAGGCATCCTGGGAGAGTGAGGATGTGGAGATACAGGACTATGACCTGTTCAAGCAGAGCTATTGGAATCACAGGTGAGTGACTTTGGTGAGGAATAGAGTTGCTTTTTATTGAGAAGGACCATAGACAGCGGTGTGATGTCTGTCTTTTTCAGGGAGCTAATGAGGGGTGAAGAAGGACGACCAGGCAAGAAGCTCAAGAAGGTGAAACTGAGGAAGTTGGAGAGGCCTCCTGAAACTCCAACAGTTGATGTGAGTTGGGGCAGAAGAGGGAGATTACAAGTTTTTGGGTAGGACAGTATCTTGTGTGCTCTAGTTTAATGATGGTGCGAGTAATAACTATAGCTGAGAATGCTTCGTGAAGTCTGTTGGCTCTCCACATCTCTGTAAATCAGAGAAAACACTAGGATTACTCTTTTCATTTCATTATCAAAAATAAAAGCACAGGAGGTGGTGTTTTATATGATTGAGGAAGTGTTATCTAAGGAGGGGGGAATGATACAACCAAAGTTTTACGAAACTTTGGAACCTGGGTCTTCTGCCCCTTAATTCATATGGCTCAGTTCCTCTGTGGGGGGGGTGTGTGTGTGTGTGTGTGTAATGCGAGGATGGTTAATGTTAAAAAGATGAGTCTTGGGGGCGGCGGTGGGGATGAGGAATATAGGGTTATTTTCTTGGTGGATCCTGACGACCAGAATTAATGTAATTGCTAGGGAGGCTGTAGTGTGTCTTTCCTCAGATCTGTGAGACCACAAGACCTCTTGTCTGCCCGATAGGTTGTTAGTTGTCTTGCTTCCTGGGGGATCCTAAATCAAACAAAAAGTTACAGTAATCAGTGAGGACCTTTTTCCCTACGATTCTTTGTGGCTCTGTCTAGGAGGATCTAGTGAAAATGTGTGAGGAGGAGGCAACTGCTCAGTTATGAAAGGAAGGGAATTTCTTGCCAGCTCTTGACTCCTTTATTTCACCCTTCAGCCAACAGTGAAGTATGAGCGACAGCCAGAATACCTGGATGCTACAGGTGGAACCCTGCACCCATATCAAATGGAGGGCTTGAACTGGTTGCGTTTCTCTTGGGCTCAGGGCACGGACACCATCTTGGCTGATGAGATGGGCCTTGGGAAGACTGTCCAGACAGCAGTCTTCCTCTATTCCCTCTACAAGGAGGTAGGGAAGCTGGGGCTCTTAGTTTTTTGGCGGGTATATTTTTTGTTCATGGTCTTCTCTCTCTCTTTTTTTTTTTTTAAAGATTTTATTTATTTATTTTTAGACAGAGTAGAAGAGAGGGAGAAAGAGGGAAAGAAACATCAATGTGTGGCTGCCTCTCACGTGCCCCTTACTGGGGACCTGGCCTGCAACCCAGGCATGTGCCCTGACTGGGAACTGAACTGGTGACCCTTTGGTTCATAGGCCAGTGCTTAGTCCATGGAACCACACCAGCCAGGGTGTCTTCTCTTACATTCTGAGGAGAGAGAGAAAGGAAGAAAAAATTGATTGCTAACCTTGAACGACACTGATTGACACATGTATTCAGAGAAAGATTTAGGGGAATGGAGCCATGGGTAGGATTAGTGGTGGGTGTATAGAGCATCAGTACTGTGAGATGGATTTGTGCTGAGATCAGTGAACTATGGGTGGAATTAGTGTGGAAAGACTTAATGGAAGAGGTAAGGTTTTGAATTCTCTGCAGTGGTGGGTATGGCTTTGTGGAAAGGAATGGGCAGGGTGTTTTCATATGCAGAGGAGGTCAGGGTAGGAGCACCAGTGCACATGCCAGTTCTCAAGTAGCTGTCGGGGCAGGGGGTAGAGGTGGGACCTGGGGTTGTAGCAGAATGAGCCCTTAGCCTTTACTCTGCTGCTTCTCTCCTTCCTCAAAGGGTCATTCCAAAGGTCCCTTTCTAGTGAGTGCCCCTCTCTCTACCATCATCAACTGGGAACGGGAGTTTGAAATGTGGGCTCCGGATATGTATGTGGTGACTTATGTGGGTGACAAAGACAGCCGGGCCATCATCCGAGAGAATGAGTTCTCCTTTGAAGACAATGCCATCCGTGGTGGCAAGAAGGCCTCTCGCATGAAGGTATCTCAATGGAAGGGAGACTACTCTCAAGGGGGAGTTGTTGCTGTGGGCTTGGTTTGCCTCCTTGTGACCGGGTCCCTGGGGGGAGGCAAAAAGATGACAGCTGAAAGGAGGGAAAAGCCCCATAAGTCCCTTGGGTTTGCAGACACTGGAGAAGTTGAATACTAATGACCAGGTTGCTGTCTTGTGCAGAAAGAGGCATCTGTGAAGTTCCATGTACTGTTGACATCCTATGAGTTGATCACCATTGACATGGCTATCTTGGGCTCTATTGACTGGGCCTGCCTCATCGTGGATGAGGCCCATCGGCTCAAGAACAATCAGTCTAAGGTGAGGGGAAAGGGAGGGAAATTGTGGCTTCCTGTGTTAGTTTTTAGTACCATCTGCTTGTTAAGGGGAGGCTTAGGAGGAGACAAAAGGGGAAAATGGTCTTCGGTTTTCTTGATGGCCAGGCCTTAAAAGAGAGATGGAGTTGGGGGTGGGAGACCTAAGTATTGGACATTGAAACAGCTTGGAGTTGTGCAGAGATATACTGGAGCCCTGTTTTCATTGAATTTTTACCTCTCCACCTGCTTCACCAGTTCTTCCGGGTCTTAAATGGTTACTCACTCCAGCATAAGCTGTTGCTGACTGGGACTCCATTACAAAACAATTTAGAAGAACTGTTTCATCTGCTCAACTTTCTCACCCCTGAGAGGTTCCAGTAAGTATATTTATGTATAATCTGCTCATAATTCTGCTTCTGATTTTCCATTTCTCATGATCACTTTCCTTTCTTCCTTTCTCTTTCTGAAGCAATTTGGAAGGCTTCTTGGAGGAGTTTGCCGACATTGCCAAGGAGGACCAGATTAAAAAACTGCATGACATGCTGGGGCCTCACATGTTGCGGCGTCTCAAAGCCGATGTGTTCAAGAACATGCCATCCAAGACAGAACTGATTGTGCGTGTGGAGCTGAGCCCTATGCAGAAGTATGTTGGAAGGGACAGTATATTGACTCCATTTTGCAAATACTGTTAGATATCAGCCAGTCCGCAAACAGTTTTGTACTCTTCCCCACACTCTGCTTCAAGGCATGTGGTGATAGGAGCAGCAAGGACTAAAGACACCTGTTGCTAGGGAGCTGGAGCTCTTGGTTGTTACGTAGTCAGTTATACTTTACCTTATTTAAAATAATGGTGGTGGTAGTGCTTGCTCAGTTTCCTTAGTTCCAAAGTGTGATATGTTGGAAGGAAGATCTCATATCTTAGGACTGCATTTTGAGTCATGTGAAGACTTTTGAGTCAGACTTACCTTCTTCCCTTGCCCGTGCAGGAAATACTACAAGTATATCCTCACTCGAAATTTTGAAGCACTTAATGCTCGAGGTGGTGGCAACCAGGTCTCTCTGCTGAATGTGGTGATGGATCTTAAGAAATGCTGCAACCATCCATATCTCTTTCCCGTGGCTGCAATGGTATGTTGTGCCACCTCTTGTTTTTCCCTGTGTTAGAACTGCTCTGTTAGGCTTTCTTTCAATGTTTTTTGCTTCTTTTCTCAGGAAGCCCCTAAGATGCCTAATGGCATGTATGATGGCAGTGCCCTAATCAGAGCATCTGGGAAATTATTGCTGCTACAGAAGATGCTCAAGAACCTTAAGGAGGGTGGGCACCGTGTACTCATCTTCTCCCAGGTATTACGTGGACTGGGCTGGAAGCTTTAGGGGATAGCAGTAGACAACTCTCAGTAACATGAGGGGAAGGGATTATTAGTGGACTTTCCCATAATTAAACTAGCTCCTTTTTCAGATGACCAAGATGCTGGACCTGCTAGAGGATTTCTTGGAACATGAAGGGTATAAATATGAACGTATTGATGGTGGAATCACTGGGAACATGCGTCAAGAGGCCATTGACCGCTTCAATGGTATGTGGAAAGGAGTGGCTGAAATCCAGGCACCCTCATTCATTGTATGTTTGGATCAGTCACTTGTTCTTGTGCATCTGCTTCTCTGCATAGTTCTTTGGGTCTTTGTCAGTTGATAATGGAAGAGTAAAGTTTTTGAATGTCTCGTTTGGAAGAATGTATTGGACTGTTCCTAGGAGATTTTTTTCTTTGAAGTCTTCATTCTTTTGCTAGAAAGAAGAACATTTTCTTTAACGCCCCTTCATTGTATCTTGAGGCACGGGACTTACAAAAGTGCATATTGCAAGTTAGTGGCAGACTTGTCTCAGTAGCCGTTACCTCTTCTTTTTAAAAAAAAATAGTTTTGGCCCTGGCTGGTGTGGCTCAGTGGACTGAGTGCTGGCCTGCGAAGCAAAAAGGTCATGGGTTCAATTCCTATGCACATGCCTGGGTTGCAGGCCAGGTCCCGAGTTGGGGGTGTTCAAGAAGCAACCAATGAATGTTTCTCTCGCACATAGATATTTCTCTCCCTCTCTCCCTTCCACTGTCTCTAAAAATAAGTTTAAAAATCTTAAAAAAAATAATTTTGGACTGAACAAAAAACTGCAAAAATCGTACAGAGAGTTCATGTATTATATTCTTCACCCAGCTTCTCTTAACAATTTTTATAACTGTGGTACAATTATCATAACCAGGAAATCAGCACTGGTGTCATACTGTTAACTAAACTGTAGATCTGAATTGAGATGTCACCAGTTTTACCCCTAATGCCCTTATTATTTCAGGATCCAAGCCAGATCCCACATTGATTAGGTTGTTGAGTCTCTTCCTATCTTTGACAGTTCTTCATTCTTTCCCTTTTTTTTTCATGACATTGATACTTTCGATGATTATTGGTCAGCTATTTGTAGACTGTCTTTAAGTTTGTCAGTTTTCTCATGATTCCATTGAGATTAAGCATTTTGGGAAGAACTAGAAACTGATGCTGTGTCCTTTTCAGTGCATCATATTGCAGGAGGAGGGGAGGGAGGATATGATGTGAATGCCCCCATTGTTCTTGATGTTAACTGTGACTACTTGTGCAGGTGGTGTCTGTTGAGTTTCTCCACTGAATGGGGAAAAAAGTTATTTTTCTATTGTGTTAGATAAATAAGAGACATTTGAGACTTATCCATACCCATAGGTGGACCTTGCTTACAGTGATTATTACTGTAGTATTCGCTCCTGAGGTTTTATATTTCTGACATTCCTTCTATATTTATTAATTGGAATTCAGAAGACACTTCTAATGGTGTTTTTGGTTCCCTTCCTAGCACCGGGTGCCCAACAGTTCTGCTTCTTGCTTTCCACTCGAGCTGGGGGCCTTGGAATAAATCTGGCCACCGCTGATACAGTTATTATCTATGACTCTGACTGGAACCCCCATAATGACATTCAGGTGAGTAGAGGTAGCAGCCTGTTACTGAACTTACTAGAATTGAGGGCTCCACCATCTGGAATTAGTTTTTTTCAGGGGCAAACAATTGATACTTTTTATGTCTTTGAGCATATCGTAAGCCAGAGAGTTTGGGTTATCTATGGTTCTATTTTGGGTAACATGATAGAGGGTGGTGTCTGTGGGCATGGGTGCAAAAGACAGTTTTTGTATGAAGGCAAGCTGTAGCTCCTGCCTAGTGGTGAATATTTGCTTATAATGTGGAAGTCTACATTATAGAGTGAAAGAAGGAAAATATGGTTACTTCAGTTTTTGGCTTCATTTTGTGCCCATCTCCAGGCCTTTAGCAGAGCTCACCGTATTGGGCAAAATAAGAAGGTCATGATCTATCGGTTTGTGACCCGTGCGTCAGTGGAGGAGCGTATCACGCAGGTGGCAAAAAAGAAAATGATGCTGACGCATCTAGTGGTTCGGCCTGGGCTGGGCTCCAAGACTGGATCCATGTCTAAACAGGAGCTTGATGACATCCTCAAGTTTGGCACTGAGGAGCTATTCAAGGATGAAGCCACAGATGGAGGTGAGCTAGTCTAGAGCTTGTTGTGGTGTGGGGCTTGGCCTAACGGGAATCTTTGATACCTAGGGTAGTGTAGAACTTGCTTTTTCTACTGCAGCTGCTGAACCTGACTTTGGGGTTATGGACCCTTGATTCTTTGTAGGAGGAGACAACAAAGAGGGAGAGGATAGCAGTGTTATTCACTATGATGATAAGGCCATTGAACGACTCCTGGACCGTAACCAGGATGAGACTGAAGACACAGAATTGCAGGGCATGAATGAATATTTGAGCTCATTCAAAGTGGCCCAGTATGTGGTGCGGGAAGAAGAAATGGGGGTGAGTATGAATCCAAGGCATTGCTTTGCTTGTTGGTTCAAAAATTGGAACTGAGACTAAGATGGTAATTAAGACAGGAGGCAAATATCTGTAGGTAAATTAATATGTCGATGAGTTGATAAGCATCTTCTTGAAAATAAATACTATAACATATTACTAATGACATATTCATTTTTGCCGTGGCTGTCAGGAAACCCACAGACAAATTTCATACTCAAAACAGTTATATTAACTCTTTATCAGAATCTCATTTTCTCTTATGTATTTTTTTAATCCTACAAATAAACTTGTTTGCTAGTTGAGGTTTCTTTGGAGAAAAGACAGGAAATAAGATACATACCTAGGTTACCTGTCTCCCTGTACTTTTGAAAACATTAGAATTGTTGTTTTCCCTTTTTTCCTCTTCCCTTCCTTTTCTTGGTCTTTTTTTAGTAAAGGAACAGAAAAAATACTAAAACAGTGATAAAATGTGTGGCTTCTGTACTAAATTTTTCCCCAAAATGATAAAGTTGGATATAAAATGAAAAAAAAATTTGCTTTTTCCTTCAGTCCTCTTTAAACCACTCAGCTAAGAGTTCTTTGAATTGACATAAGTTACCAGTGGCGGTTACCATCTTTTCTCATCCTTCCAACTCAGAACCATCTCTCTTGCTGTGTTTTTCTGATATGTATCTATTAACTTTTGTTTTTGAAGGTGATGCTACTAACCTCAGTGATGTGTAACTGGTTGGAAAGTCTGACATAGGTCTCTAGACTAGATTCAATCAAAACTGCCTTTTTGGAAGTGCTCTCCATTCATTCCTGCCAAGGCAGTGACTGTATATAGAAGTGATCGACTGTGGCAGCACGTGCTTAGAGTTTGGGAAGGGAGGGGTGGTGCTCTTCTTGCCTTGATAACCTCTGGTAAGGATTACAGAGGTACACAAATGGCCCTCTTATTAGTGGCTGCAACTGCTGTTTACTTCATAATATTTTAAAACTTTGCTTTTTGAGTAAATAGTTCACATGGTTCAAGATTCAAAAGATACAAAGGTAATCTCTTCCACTCTGGCTACCTAGTTTTCTCCCTGTGGATGACCAGTGTTTTCAGTTTCTTGTATATCTTTCTAAAAATATTTTATGTATGTACAAATTACATGTATATCCATACATAGACACATATGAATATACACACAAACATGTTTTTTTCAAGCCTGAAAGTAGTTTCTTATACATAATGTTTTCTACCTTGCTTTTGTCTACCTAATAAATCTTGAAGATATAGTTTAAGTCAGCACATAAAGAGCTCCCCAATTTCTTTTTTTTTCAAAACTGCATAGTATGTCCTTGTTTGGAAATACCATTTTTATTTATTTAAAAAAATTGAGGTATACTTGACCTATATCATAATGTTAGTTTCAGGTATACAGCATTATGATTTGATAGTTTGTATATATACTGTGAAATGATCACAATAAGTCTAGTTAACATCTATCACCTAACACTATCAAAAAAAGTTACAAATTTTTTTTCTTTAAGGTCTACTCTCTTAGCAACTTCCATACATGTAATATAGTATCATTAACTATAGTCACCATACTGTACATTACATTCCCATGACTTATTTTATAATTGGAAGTTTGTACCTTTTAATCCCCATCACCCATATTTGCCTACACCCAATCCCTAATACTTAACTTAATTAGCTTAATAATGATGGACATTTAGGTTGTTTTTAGTATTGGCTATTAGCAGCAGTTTAATTCTAATCTAAGGAAGTTAGAATCAGGTAGTGGTCCTGAAATACCTGGAAAAAAAATGTAAGACTTTCAGAGGAGCATAAACATTATGGAAACTTGCCCTGGCTGGTGTAGCACTGTGGACTGAGTGCTGGCCTGCGACCTAAAAGGTCACAGGTTCGATTCCCAGTTCAGGGCACGTGCCTGGGTTGCAGGCCAGGTCCCCAGTTGGGGCTGTGCGAGAGCCTACTGATAGATGTTTCTCTCCCTTCCCCTCTCTAAAAATGAAGACTTAAAAAAAAAATTACTGGACTAGAAGATGATATACACACATATATACACTTTTTTTCCCCCACACAGTTGGTAAACTTAGGAAGTTTAGAAATGAAGGGCTTTTGGCCCTTCTACTTTATCTGTTAAGAAAAGCTTTTGTAGGGTTTCAGAAGTGGCTCCATTCTGCCTTGCTAAGGCTCTAACCTCTCTTTTCTAACATTTGCTGTCTCCCAGCTGTGTATGTGTCAGTTCAAGTGATAGAAGAAAGCACACTACCTCTTCATCCATCTTGTGATAATGGCTCTATCTTATGTTTTCTTTAGTTATGTTGACTGCTGACGTATACATAATTATGAGGAGCCATGTTGCGTCAGTTCAGCTTCTTTTAAGTTCTTAGATCCAACCAGGCACACACAGTATTTAAGTCCAATCCTGAAAAGAAGCTAGTAGAATGGGAACTGTGAGGACCAGGGGTAGCTGGTGGTGCTGACTTCAGCACCCCTGAGTCCTGGCCCTCCCTCTGTCCCAGGAGGAAGAGGAGGTAGAACGGGAAATCATAAAACAGGAAGAAAGTGTGGATCCTGACTACTGGGAGAAATTGCTGCGGCACCATTATGAGCAGCAGCAAGAAGATTTGGCCCGAAATCTGGGCAAAGGAAAAAGAATCCGTAAACAGGTCAACTACAATGATGGCTCCCAGGAGGACCGAGGTGTGTGTGGCCGGCCCCGCCCCCCACCCATGGGCCGTTCCACTAGAGCAGTGGGCCCCGCTCATCTGCCCTCTCTCCCTCCAGATTGGCAGGACGACCAGTCCGACAACCAGTCCGATTATTCAGTGGCCTCAGAGGAAGGTGATGAAGACTTTGATGAACGTTCAGAAGGTGAGGGCTATGTCTTTCTGCTGGTTGTTTAAATATTTCTTTGTCTGATACCTTTATCGGTGTCACTCATACATTCTTTTCTTCTTGCAGCTCCCCGCAGGCCTAGTCGCAAGGGCCTGCGGAATGATAAAGATAAGCCATTGCCTCCTCTGTTGGCCCGTGTTGGTGGGAATATTGAAGTAAGTCCTGTATGATTCTAAGGAGATGTGGGCGAGT
This sequence comes from Mormoops blainvillei, assembly GCA_004026545.1. NCBI lineage: Eukaryota > Metazoa > Chordata > Mammalia > Chiroptera > Mormoopidae > Mormoops > Mormoops blainvillei. Next base: position 24,891 of record PVJD01004506.1, read on the forward strand.
GCCAGTATTGGCTCTTTGGTAAAGTAAGACTGGCTCCTTCTCACCTAGGTTCATTTTCCCCCTAGGTACTTGGTTTTAATGCTCGGCAGCGAAAAGCTTTTCTTAATGCAATTATGCGATATGGGATGCCACCTCAGGATGCTTTCACCACTCAGTGGCTTGTCAGAGATCTGCGAGGCAAGTCAGAGAAAGAGTTCAAGTAAGTTGAGAGATAGAATGGAACTGAGGTAGAGCAAGGGCTGTTTCTTATCTCTGGTTATTTCATTGCACTAGTCCAGGCCGAGCTGGGAGATGGGCTCTTTCCTTTGATAAAACTGGCAGGTGAAGCTCCTAGTAATAGGGTTCTTTGTATTCCTCGCTTCTCTGGAAGAGAACCTAGGGCAAGGTGTGGGGTCTGGAGACCAACCTTCACTGTGATGGTGGGCTTTACCTCAGGGTGGAGCCATAGTAGTCTGGGATATACCTAACTGAGGGTGAGAAAGACTCTGATCTAGGAATTGGCATGACCACTGTTTAACTCATTTTTGTTTCTTCACGACAGGGCGTACGTCTCCCTTTTTATGCGGCATTTATGTGAGCCAGGAGCAGATGGGGCTGAGACCTTTGCTGATGGTGTCCCCCGAGAAGGCCTGTCTCGCCAGCATGTCCTTACTAGGATTGGCGTCATGTCCTTGATTCGCAAGAAGGTAAGCCCTGAGCCTCTCTCCATTGTTCAGGGTTTCTAGGGAAAGCTGGGAGGCCATAGGAAAGGAGTCTAGAGCTGGAGTGGGGTCTTCAACATCTTGTCCTGTTGGTATAGGTTCAGGAGTTTGAGCATGTTAATGGGCGCTGGAGTATGCCTGAACTTGCCGAAGTAGAGGAAAACAAGAAAATGTCCCAGCCAGGGTCACCTTCCCCAAAGACACCTACACCCTCTACTCCAGGGGACACACAGCCCAATACTCCTGCACCTGCCCCACCTGCTGGTAAGTCTGCCTGTACTGTCATTTCTGCCTCTCTTTTCTTCCTGTCCTGGCCTATGCTTTCTCTGCCTCCCTGTGCTCAGTTGTAACAGGGGAGTCTGGCAGGACACACAGCAATCTCCCTCTCAGTTTAGGAGGGCCGTCCTCAGTATAGGGCTGGCTCTTAAAGGCACGAGAGGACAATAAGATGAGACAGACTGAGAAGGCATGACCTTCTTCTCTGATCTAGGACCTTCTTCCTAATCATTTGTCTTCTGTTGTTTTTAGAGGATGGGATAAAAATAGAGGAAAATAGCCTCAAAGAAGAAGAGAGTGCAGAAGGAGAAAAGGAGGTTAAATCTGCAGCCCCTGAGGCCACCGTGGAGGTACGAGATGGAGGTGACCGGATGCCATACCAAAGGCAGGTGGATAATCCTGCCCTTCCTTTTTGGTGCCAGCCTAATCTGCTTCAACTTTTGTCTTTTTTCCTTTGAAGTGTCCACAGCCCCCTGTCCCGGCCTCAGAGGATGAAAAGGTCCTTGTTGAACCTCCCGAGGGGGAGGAGAAAGTAGAAAAGGCAGAGGTGAAGGAGAGGACAGAAGAACCTATGGAAACAGAGTCCAAAGGTATCCACATTTTTGAGCACTACAGATCCCTGTGTAAACCAGTCACTCCTGGACTTCCAGCCAGGCTGTAGAGATGATCAAGATGAAGTAACACGCTGAGGAGTCCTGTACTCTTGATTTAAATTGTGGGTGCTCCCCTGCCGCTTAAGACATCTTTTAAGACTTTAATCAAAGATAAAGGTTTAGGATTGTTGCAGTTGGATATAGTGTGGAACAGAGGAGGACACTCGTCTTTAGATACACTCTCAGTGTGATCTGTTCCATCCAGGTGTTGTTGCTGATGTGGAGAAGGCGGAGGAGAAGTCAGCAATAGACCTGACTCCCATTGTGGTGGAGGATAAAGGTGGGTGTTTGGAGAAGCTGGTTGTGGTTTAGACAGACTCTAAAGCTGGAAGCAAGGACTTTATCTCTGGGACACACACCCCCCTTCCAATCCCCAACCTTCCTATCCATACTCATATAGCCATTATACCAAGTTAAGACTCCATTTGTCCCCACATTTAATTGTCACTGGGCTGGTGGCACCTTTTCTGTGTTTGAGAAACACCTGTGTGGAGAAAGGGTGGAGGTGGATATCTTATAGCACATAGTGCTATGGGTAAGGGGTACAGTGTCTGGAGCTGACATCTTTCTTCTGCATGTGTTATAGAAGAGAAGAAAGAAGAAGAAGAAAAAAAAGAGGTGACGCTTCAGAATGGAGAAACTCCCAAGGACCTGAACGATGAGAAACAGAAAAAAAATATTAAACAGCGTTTCATGTTCAACATTGCAGATGGTGGTTTTACTGGTATGAAAATGAGGGGCCCACCGGGGTTAGAAGGATCTGAGGTGAAATTAGAGCTGTTGTTAGAAATCAGAGTACAGAGACTTCAACTCAACTAGATGAGGGAATGCCAGGCTGACTGCATACTCCTCTGGGCTCCGTGTTAGAATGCCACAGGCATACTATTAAAATAGTATTGGAGGGACAGGAATAAAGAGCATGTTGAATTCTCACAGGTGTTTGCCTTTTTCTCTTCGACCTTCCCTAAATTCCTCTTCAGAGTTGCACTCCCTTTGGCAGAATGAGGAGCGGGCAGCCACAGTCACCAAGAAGACTTATGAGATCTGGCATCGACGACATGACTACTGGCTGTTGGCTGGCATCATAAAGTATCCTTTTCCTGAGTCTGGGTTGTGATTCTTGGTGAAGGTTTCTGAAGGTTCCACAGATTGAGGCTCTGACTTTGTTTTGTTTTTCCTGAGCAATTTTCCAATAGCCATGGCTATGCCCGGTGGCAGGACATCCAGAATGACCCACGCTATGCCATCCTCAATGAGCCTTTCAAGGGTGAAATGAACCGTGGAAATTTCTTAGAGATCAAGAATAAGTTTCTAGCACGAAGGTTCAAGGTGAGCAGGGTGGGGAGGGATACTCTGTTCAAGTGACATCCCTTAAAGTACAGAAGGGACTACAAAGGAGGGAGTCTGTTCATTCAGCCATACTATTATATTCTGTGTACTTAACTTTCTGTATATCAAGAAAGGCTTTGTTCCCAAGTATCTTAAGTATTAAAGATCAAGACATACAGACTTGAAAATTAACCAGCTGTTCAAGGGCTGAAGATGATTGTCTGATGAATGACACTCTAGTTCACTGGGTGTGTTGGGGGAACACTGTAGGTTAGACTGTTGAGGAAAGATACGGAGGTGGATTGAATTGGATCTCTGAGGTGGGCTAGTGGTACTTTTTTCTGGGTCTGAGAGTACCTGTGTGGATGAGGGGTGGAGTGGATGCAAAAAGGAGATTCAAAGGTAGTTTCATTTTTCCGAATCACTAGGGCTAAGAATAAGCCCAGGGCTAAAGGGAATTTTACTCAGAAATTCAGCAAATATGTATCGAGGGCACTTTGTGTGCAGACCATCGAAACAGGAAAATGGGATACCATGAAGACAAGACATGTGGCTCTAAAGCCAGGTACATTTGGGGGAGTAAGGAATGTACACTAATAAACCTTCAAACATCATGTGCTGAACAATGAGTGGCACAGGGATACAAAGACAAATAAGGCATAGGGTCTGTTCTCAAGGAGCTTTTCAGTTTAAAGTGTGAGTAAATGAATGCCATTCTGGATATTGGGAGGGAGACTGCAGAATCCGGAAGAACTCCAAACGGAATTTGGCAAGCTGGGAGAGAGTTCACAAGTGGCTGCCTGGGGAAGGTGGCATTGGAATTAAGTTTTGATGAATGTAATGGAGATGGTTGATAGAAACAGAAGGCTGCTTGAACGAGAAGGGATTAAATTGGGCAAAGACATAGAGGCAGCAGAGCTTAGGGTGTTTAGAAACAGCAAATTAGCCCAGTTGGGTTATAGAAAGCACTTACAGGAGATAGATTGGGAAGAGAGTTAAGAGCTAGAGGTCAGTAGTTGGGTTTTTGGCACCAGATAAGAGAGTATGGGCTTTACCCTATAGTTAATGGGTAGCTATTGAAGGTTTGTAAAGAGTTATGATATGATCAGGGGAAATGGAAACAATATTCATAAAATCATAGAACTATAATGTAGTCATGAGGTAGATAGTAAGGGTTATGCTGTGACACTGGTTGGGGAAAATGAAAAGGATAAAGGAAATAAAACACCAAAGAATTTATAGAATTTACTTATTTATTGTAGGGGTCAGCAAACCTTTTCTCTTAAAGAGAAAGATAGTAACTATTTTAGGCTTTGTGGGACATACGGTCTGTTGCAAATAGTCAACTCTATGTGTGAAAGCAGTCCTAGATGATAAAGGAATAAGCATGAATGTGTTCCAATACAACTTTTATCAACACTAAAATTTGAACCTCATACAATTTTTTTTGATCCTCATGGGAGGACTTTTTTTTTGCTTTTAGAGAGAGAGGAAGGGGGAGAGAGAAACATCAGTGTGAGAGAGAAACATAGATTGGTTGCCTCCGAAATGTACCCAGCCAGCGACCAAACCCACAATGTAGGCATGTGCTCTGGGCATTGAACCCACAACCCTTTGGTTATGGGACAGAACTCTAACCAACTGAGCCATCCCGGCCAGGGCCATATAATTGTGTCACAAACTATTCCTATTTTGACTTTTCTTCAGCCCTTGAAAAAAACATTCTTAGTCTTGGGCCATACAAAAACAGGCAGCAGGCCAGATTTGGCCCCCAGGCCATAGTTTGCTAACCCCTGACTTACCGGATTTGAGATGCACCAGGAGTAAGACTCCATAAATAACTGAAGCTTTGGGCATAAATCACTGAGAAAATTTAATTACCATTGGCAGATCAGGGAAGTGAGGAGAGGGTACAGTTTGTAGAAAAGAGTAAGTTCAGTTTTAGGCAAGTTTTAGGCAAGTCATTTGGTGTTTCTCACAAGTAAATAAACTCCCCAGTACCCACCCCCACCACTATAAACAAGTGGGACCAAGGAAGTGATCATCCATGCGAGTGGAATCAGAACAGTAATCAGAACAGTCAGTGCTTGACCTGAAGGTTTGAAAAGCATCAAATCATTTTCATGTAGGCTCTGGCTGACCTAGGAGAAGAAAGCTCTCTTGGGAGAATGTTTTAAAAGAATAGCAGCAAACCAAGAGCTGATCCTGGAGAAGGCTCATGGCTTGGGGCAGGAGGGAGTTGTTGAAGGAGACTGTATACGGATTGGAAGTTGATGCTTAGTCTGTTTGGGGGTAAGTTAGGCCCTGATGGAACCAGATCTTGTGGAAGAGGCAATAGCCCATTGTCCTTACACTGTCCTTTTTCCTGAACCCCTCATGGATTCTTTTTAAGAACCAGTGGATATTTGAGCAAATTGAGTCTCATAACTTGTGAATCAGCATTCTCTCTTTTGAAATATATTTCGAAGAACCTTTTACACAGTTTTATCAGGCAACAGGTACAAAAGTTTGTTGTGTGATTTTTGGTGTTGGGGCCTAGAGGCAGCCTAGATGTTTGGCATTGGGAGTGTAGATAGAAAAAATGTGGATTCACATCATGGATCACTGAGCAACAACTGAAGAAACAAAATGCATGTGATATAATGACGTAAATGGACCTATAAGAAGATAGGTAGTGGGGAAAGGAAGAAAAGCGTTTTATATATACAGAACATCATTCTGGCCCTGGCTGATGTAGCTCAGTGGATTGAGCATTGGCCTGCGAACCAAAGGGTCACGATTCCCCAAGTCAGGGTACATGCCTGGGTTACGGGCTGGGTCCCTGGTAGGGGGCACATGAGAGGCAACCACACATTGATGTTTCTCTCCCTCTTTCTCCCTCCCTTCCCCTCTATCTAAAAATAAAAAATAAATAAAATCTTTAAGAAAAGTCATTCTGTAATTTAGAGCTGTACACATGAAACAGTATTCAATCTTGAAGAATACCCGCAAAAAGAAGGGTTACTTATTGGTGAAGGAAAGGACTGGGAATAAGATAGAGACAAGGAAACAAAAATAATTTTAAAGAGTAAAACAGTTTAAATGATGATATGGGCCTTGCTGGTATGGCTTAGTGGATTGAGCGCCAGCCTGCAAACCAAGGGGTCTCTGGTTCAATTCCCAGTCAGAGCACATGCCTGGGTTGCAGGGCAGGTCCCCAGTTGAGGGTGTGCAAGATGCAACCACACATTGATGTTTCTTCCTCTCTTTCTCCCTTCCCCGCTCTCTAAAAGTAAATAAAATCTTAAAACAAAACAAAACCCTGGCTGGTATAGCTCAGTGGATTGAGCATCAGCCTGCAACCCAGAGAGTCACTGGTTTGGTTCCCAAGTCAGGGCACATGCCTGGGCTGCAGGCCAAGTCCCCAGCTGGGGGCGTGTGAGAAGCAACTACACATTGATGTTTCCCTTTTTCTCCCTTTCCCTCTGTCTTAAAAAATAAATCTTAAAAAGGAAGATGATGCGGTAGGTATATCCATAGGATGGACTACTGTGAAACCATTAAGAATTTTTAATAGTCCTGGTCATGTGGCTAAGGTGGTTGGAGCGCTGTGCCATACACCACAAGATTGTGGGTTCGATTCCTGCTCAGGGCACATACCTAGGTTAAGGGTTTGATCTTTGGTTATGGTGTGTAGGGAGGCAGCTGATCGATGTCTCTCACATTGGGTGTTTCTGTCTCTGTCTTCCCCCTACCTTCTTCCCTCCCTGTACCCCTTCAATAAAGACACCCTTGGGTGGAGGTTATAAAAAAATTTTTAAAAAATCTCTTAAAAAGTGCAGTTAATAACAAAGGGAGATGCTTATTACTATGTAACTTTGAGTGGAAACATCTGTATATATATAATTTCAATTATGTAAAAAATATCTATGGAAAGAAAAACCTCAGAATGTTAACAGTATCTCTAGGAGGTAGGTTTATTTGTGATTTTAATTCTTTATACATTCTGTATTTTCTGAATTGAGTTATTTTTGTATAAGTGAATCAATAAGGATAGAGTTTTAAAAACGAACCTTCAAAAGAGTAAAAAAAAAGTAATGCAGTGGTGAACTGCTTGGTTGTGGGAGAGTAGTCCCTAAGATTTTTAATAGGTTCTGAGAGGCCCATCAGAAATAAGCAAAGTGAGTATTGGTCCAACTCCCGTCTCCTTTTCATCCCTTGTCCAGCTCCTAGAACAAGCCCTGGTGATTGAGGAGCAGCTGCGGCGGGCAGCTTACCTGAACATGTCAGAGGACCCCTCTCACCCTTCCATGGCCCTAAACACCCGCTTTGCTGAGGTGGAGTGTTTGGCGGAGAGTCATCAGCACCTGTCCAAGGAGTCAATGGCAGGAAACAAGCCTGCCAATGCGGTCCTGCACAAAGGTAGCCAGTGGCTCCCCTGCCTCCTGCTGACTCAGAGTCCTTTCTCCTTTGCCCCTCCCTAACACACATTTCTTGTTTCCAAACCTTTTTTCAGAATTTGTCTGGGAGCTTAGGATATTCTGGGGATCTGTACCTTCCTCCTCGGGAAGCTATTATCTTAGAGGCAATCAAGGACAGTAGTTCTTTGCTTATTAACTCTTAGTACATTCAGGTTCTTGGAGGTGGAAAGCAAAGCAGAATAATATAATGTCATCTGGGATATGCTAGAGGTGATTTGAGATCCTGTCAAATTCTAGACCCCTTTCAACATTTTGTTTCTAATTAAAGTTAAAACATTGTGAGGGAGGTAGAGGGTGAAATGAGGAAGAGAAGGCTGTTACAAAAGAGGGAGAAGACTCCAAAAGAGGGAGAGGAAAGATAATGAGAAAGGAAACAAAAGGAGGCTTCTCTCAAGAAAGTAGAGGAAATAGAGACAATAGGAAATAGAGACAAAAGGACATTGAGGGTGGGTGACTTTATAAAGCATAGATAAAAAAGTCACGGGGATACAAAGTATAGCATAGGAAATAGAGTAGTACTATAATAACTGTATGGTGTTAGGTGGGTACTAGACTTACTAAGGGGATAACTTTGTATGATTGTCCAACCACTATGCTGTATACCTCAAACGAATATAAAATAACATTAAACGTCAACTGTAATTGAAAAATAAAATTAAAAATGAAGCATAGAATCATGGGTAGTTGCAGTGGAATTTGAGGAACAGAAATTTGAGGAATAGGTTTCAGCATGGTAGAGACCAGGTCAGTTGACTCTGATAAAGGACCATACTCCAACACTCCAGCACATCATCAGTCAACTTGGTCACTGAGAAGTCATGGGCAGGGCACAGGTCCACTGGGGTAAGAAGGAGCTTGGTCTTGACCACCACAGCTCACCACCTTTTATTCCCTCTGCAGTTCTGAAACAGCTAGAAGAACTGCTGAGTGACATGAAAGCTGATGTGACTCGACTCCCAGCTACTATTGCCCGAATTCCCCCAGTTGCTGTGAGGCTACAGATGTCAGAGCGTAACATTCTCAGCCGCTTGGCAAACCGAGCACCTGAACCTACTCCACAGCAGGTAGGATCATTTTCTTCTGGCTCCCTGTTCTAGCAGAGCCATTCTGGAACTTCTAACTTTTCTCTCTTTCTGTAACTGGGTGGGTGGGGCTGACTTAACAGGGAGTTCTCTTGGGATCTGGTGAATACCTGTGGTCTGAAATTCTGACTCCCTTGGCTCTCTTTTGCCTTAGGTAGCCCAGCAGCAGTGAAGATCCAGATTGAGGATAACCACCTCCACCGCTGAGCAGTGACCTTCCTCACTTTCCCTTGCCCAGCTTCTCCCCTGGGGGCCTGAGAGACCCTTTCCTTCCTTCTGCCCATCTTCCATGTTGTAAAGGAATAGCCCCAGTGTACTGGGGGAGGGGGGGTAGTGAGGGGCAGTGGTGCCCTTCCTGCTGGAGAGACATGCAGCAGTAGCGCCGGCGCCATCTGCAAGGAGCTGGCGGGCTGGCTGGCCTTCTTCTGGGCCCTGGCTTTCCCCACTGTAACATCTGTTACTCAAAAACTGTTGTGGGTTCATGCCAGGCTTGAAGAAAACGATCTGAATTTCTTTGTTCTTTTGGTTTTGTTTTGTTGATTTATTTTGTTTTCTCCTTTTTTGGGGTATTCAGAGTGGGCTGGGCCCCTGGGTGAGACACAGCTACCTCTGTTGGCATCTTTTTAATACCAGGAACCCAGCGGCTCCAGCCACGGCTAGAATGAAATAAAGTGGAAAGAAAAAAAAAAACAAAAAACAAAAAACCAAAAGCATAAAAATAAATCCACAGCAAAATTTCTTGATGAAAATTGAAAATAAAAGTTTCCTTGTATTTTAGTGCTCTGGTTCAGTGTGGGTGTAGGTGCAGGTGGATGAACGTGTATGACTGGAGTTCTGGGAAATGTGTAATTGAAAACGAAAGATTTCCTTATGTTCTGATAATCTACAAAAGAGCCCTATCGTGTCTCCACGCGCCTTACAATGCTCGGGACCAAGGAAGACGGCTCATTTTCCTCCTGTGGAAAATGAGAGGTTCAAAAATTACGTGGCTTCATACTCTATACTACTGTTTAATGGCTGAGGAAGTGAGCTTTTCTGGGCTGTAGATTTCTCATACAAAATAAAGATACGTTGCTTATAGAGTCAGGAAGATAAATCCAGTAAAGGGTTTGGGAGTTTATCCGCTATTAAGCACTACCTTAGCGTTTACCTGAAGGCTGAAATCGTGTTTTGTTTTCACTTGGGTGAAGTCAGGATGCAAGACGTCCTCCCAACCCTCCAGATATGAACCTAGGCAGAAATCTTACCCGACAGGATGAGCAGGGGTCTTCGGGGTCGAGAAGAGGGTTTCCTAATCAAAAGGTTGGGGAGTCGGTAAGGGGCCCGGTATTCCATGGCCTGGAGACTGGAGGTAGGGTGGAGGGTACCAGGAAGAGGGCCCTGTCATTACGCCTTGTTTTGAAGTAAGGGCTGGCTTTCAAGTACTTTTACCTACTGAAATGTGCGGTGAGGCAAAACGCCAAAGCCATGAGGAAAGGGCGGGGAAGCTGAAAACGGTTCCGCCCCCAGTGCCTTCGCCCTCCGAGTATCAGTAGAGTGGTCCGCACCGGAATTTTCCCCGGCCGCACCGCGGACAGCCGCGCTTACGTTCCGAAGGCGTCTGTACATTCCGCGTTATGCGGTCGGCCGGAAGAGGCGGGACTATAAGGCGAGCGCGCTCTTTGCGCCTGCGTAAAAGGTTTCCTATTGGGTTGTAACCGAGCGCTAGCCACTGACTGCACGTGGAGCGGTTCCTGTGATACGGAGGGAGCGTTCGGGGCCTGGGCTTGTGTTCAGGTGAGCCAAGGCTTCGAGGGATTCTGGAGGAAGTCTGGGAAGGGAACATTGACTTGGGCTGGGGCATGAGGAGGCGGACGCTGTACAGATGGCGTGGGGTCGGGCCTCTTCGTGGAATGGAGATTGGGCAGGCCCGGAGAGGAGGTTGGGGTGCTGAGTCGAAGTTCCCGGCCGAGGTGATACCCTTTTGCACTCTAATACGCTAAGACCGCGGTCTGCCTTTGCCTTTGCAACACACGCGACTCGCCTTATTCCATTTTCCTTTTCTCCAGTACCATGGGGCGTAAGTTGGATCCTACAAAGAAGGAGAAGCGCGGGCCGGGCCGAAAAGCCCGGAAACAGAAGGGTGCTGAGACCGAACTCGCCAGATTCTTGCCTGCAGGTAAGCGTCAGGCATACTTTCTGATTCTCCAGCTTTTACACCTTTTTTCATTTGTATTCATAACTCCTCAGTTTTTTAAGTCTCTGCTCACGTCCTGTTGAAGTGGAATTTTTTTCTATATGAGGTATTAGTAATAAGTATGAATGAAACAGCCGCATCAGCGTTTAGAACTGAGGAAAGATGCTACAGGGACACAAGTACCCATGCAAGGAGAGGTGTGGTTTAACACTGAGGGAGTTTAAAGGAAGGGGGGAATCACACCCAGCTAGAGAACTTAGATTATATTTTAAGAAATTGGATTTTTAAAAAGGGGTGATATTTTGGCAAGTGGAAGTTGGGAACGAGACACTCCAGTCACTGTGATCTGCATTGTGGAGGAGATGGAGCTGGGAATGCACAAATCCGGTTCCCACATGACCAGTAGTCAGCCTACTGCATGGAAGACTGGGTGGGAGAGAAAAGTGGACAGAGTTTGCATTGCACATTCGATAAGAGATGCAATTTATTGAACCAGACATTATACTCAACCCTTTGGACACGTTGCCTCACTTTATTCTCTTACTCCTCTCTGAGAAAAGCACTGTTGAGGAAATTTATGCTGAAAGGTTAAGTTGCAAACAGTTATTAAATGACAGGGCTGATATTTTAACCTTTTATTTCTTGGAGAATGTATGAAAAATAGCAGTCGTAGAGGTAAGATCTGTACTGGTTGGTAACCAATTAAATTGAGAGTAAAGGAAAGGGCAGGCAGAAAGGTAACTTAGGAATCTGTGTTATCAGAATGGTGATGATGCTTTTTATTGAAATCAGAGGTCTTGCTCTGGCCAGGTAGCTCAGTTGGTTAGAGCTTTGTCCTGATTTGCCAGGGTTGCAGGTTCCATCCCTGGTCAAGGCATATGCAAGAATTAACCAGTGAGTCCTGGCTGGTGTAGCTCAGTGGATTGAGCATTGGCCTGTGAACCAAAAGGTTGCCGGTTTGATTCCCCAGTCAGGATACACGCCTGGATTGCTGACCAGGTCCCCAGTAGCGGGTGTGCGAGAGGCAACCACACATTGATGTTTCTCTTCCTCTCTTCCCTTCTGTGTAAAAATAAAATAAATAAAGTCTTTTTAAAAAAAGAATCAACCAATGATTGCATAAATTAGTGGAACGGCAAATCAATGTTCCTCCCTCCCTCCCTCTCTCCCTTCCTTCCTCTCTCTCTTTCTCTCTCTGTTTCTCTAACATCAATTAAAAAAGAAGAAAGAAAGAAAATTGGAGCTCTGGAGGGAGGCCCAGTTTGGATTTGGTTGCTGAACAACCAGGTGGAGATCATCTCCTTTACATTTCTTGTCCAGCTCCTGGTAAAGCACTGTGCAGTGAATTAGAATTGACTCCTTTCCACTAGTGTACTGACTCCTTCCCATTTTTTTTTTTTAAGATTTTATTTATTTGTTTATTTTGAGAGAAAGGGAGGGAGAAAGAGAAGGAGAGAAACATCAGTGTGAGAGAGAAACATCACTCGGTTGCCTCTTGTACGCACCCCAACTAGGGACTGAATGTGCCACCCAGGCATGTACCCTGAACCAGGAGTTGAACTTTTTGCTTTATGGAACAATGCCCAACCAACTGAGACACACTGGTCAGGGCCCCATTTTTTCTTTTTTAATCCTCACCCGAGGATACGTTTTTACTGATTTTAGAGGGGATGGGAGGAAGGGAGAGAGAGAGAGAAACATCAATCAGTTTCCTCTTTGTAACACCCCCAGACCCAGGATTGAACCTGCATCCTAGGTGAGTGCCCTGACCGGGTACTGAACCCACAATCTATTGGTGTGTGGGACAGTGCTCTAACCAACTGAGCCACCTGGCTAGTGCTCTTTACCCACGTTTATTTCCTTCCCCCTTGCTTTTTTTCATTTCCCCTATAACTTTGTGGTTCTACCTCTGTTTTTTTGTATTTTGTTTTTATAGCTGGTGATGAAAATCCCAAAAGACTGTCTAGTCGTGCTCGAAAGAGGTGAGTGTGGCCATCCAGACTTAGGTAGATTAAGTTAGTACTGCTCATTTTCAGCCACGTGATGCTATGTGGTCATGCTGATGAAAAGGGCTGTTTGGGGACTGTCAGATTTCCTTGTGATGGGAAGTGGAAGAACCTGGAGATATCTTCCATTTCCTCACTCCTTATATCTTTTCAGGGCAGCCAAGAGGAGGTTGAGTTCCGCTGAGGCCCTTGAGATGACTAAGAGTCCTGGGGCTAAACCATTGCCTGGAAAGCTACCAAAAGGTCAGTGAAAACAGGAGCTGGACGCTACATGAAGAGTCCTGTGGGTTCTGGGTAAGGAAGGATTTGTCGAATATGTCTGGAGTGAAAAAAACCACCAAAGGACATTCTTGGGGGTAGAAAGTGCAAGCTCCATCAGTGTGTGGCTACCGTAAGTGCAGGATTCTTCAAATCCTTAGGGATCTGTGTCTGCAGGAGCTGTCCAGATACCTGGTAAGAAGGGAACCCAGTCCTTACTTAACGGTGCTCAAGGCAAGAAGCGCCCAGCACCAGCCCAGAGCAGTGAGGAGGAAGCGGAGGAGGAAGACTCTGAAGAAGACGGTGTGGTAAACCAGCGGGACTTCTGGGACTCCGAGGACAGTGATGCTGATATGGTTGATGACTATGGAGCAGGTTCCAACTCAGAGGATGAAGGTGAAGAGGTGAGTTTATCTTTCTGGGTACTCAGGAAAGGATCCTTGCCTTATGGAGTCTTTCCAAATCTTCGAGACAGGGATAACCCTGAGTAGAGAAAGAGGATTTTAGTGTTTCACCACTGTTTTTCTGTTACCTTATGTCCTTTCAGGGCACATGCAAGGTTAAAAGAGCTGTAGGATAGAGCATTTTAAAATATGAGAATACTCAGTGCTGATAAGGATGTGGTAAGGTGGACACTTGTTTGCTCCCTGATGGGAATAGAAATGCACACATGTTTTTTATGAAGCATTTGATATCTGAGAACCTTAGAAACTTTTTCTTTACCTAATAATTCCATTTAGGAAGATGATCCAAAATGTGGAGAGATTTGTTTACTGAGGCGTAAGAAGTTACTAATGTATTCCACAATTAGTATATGGGTGTGTTACTACAAAATTCTAAGGCATGCTCCCTGGACCATGCCCACGGGCCTTTCCCTTCCCCCCTCTTCCTCGCTGGGCACATTATCTTTGCCCTTCTCTCTCCTACGCTCCAAGGGCTCCTTCTGCCTTTGTAATTTGTTTACTGGGCCTGTGCAGCCCAACTGGCTCAATTCTATTACCTTTATAACTTCCTAAGTAAAAATTTATGATTTGAAAAAAGAAAAAAAAATTAAGTAATATAGAATCGTATAGAATAAAAAGAAGGTTCCAACTTGCACCCCTCTCCCGCAACCCTCCCTCTCTCTGTAGAGTTCCCAGGAGGATATTCGCAGCCACTGTGTGGACTCTAATGCCAAAAACTGGAAAATTCCAAAATATCCAATAAGCATAAGCAATTTATGATTTATTCATATGTTAACATTTGGTCATTATATCTGAATATGCTTGTAATATGTGAATGAAAAAAGGCAAGAAACAAATTTGGAAATGCATCATGATTTTAACTGTGTAAAAAAATAGAGTAAGTTTGGAGGAAAATATGGCAGAAAAGATGTCCAAGGGCAATTTTTGTCTTCTGTGTATATATATGGGTGTGTATTCATGTTTTAAATGTCTTTATTTATTTTTAGATTTTACTTATTTATTTTAGAGAGAGGGGAAGGGAGGTAGAAAGAGGGAAACATTGATTGGTTGCCCCTTGTATGCACCCTGACCTGGGATTGAACCTGCAAGCCAGGCATGTGCCCTGACTGGGAATACAAACTGGTGACTTTTAGCTTTGCAGGTGGATGCCCAAGCAACTGAGCCACATCAATCAGGGCTGTTTTCAACTTTTTAATGGAAAGGGGAATACAAAAATACATAGAACAGTATAATAAACCCTTAAACTCATTACTTAGTTTCAACGGTGTGCAGTATTGTGCCAGTTTTATACTCACTTCTTCGGGGTCTATGTTGCCTTCTGAGAGCAAGTGTTACATTTGTATTAGAAACAAATGAAATACAGAGATAGTGCTAGTGGGTTCGTGGGAGGGCAAGCTTTGCATCACCAGCTCCTTGTATCTTTTTTCAGTTGCTGCCCATTGAAAGGGCTGCTCGGAAGCAGAAGGCCCAGGAAGCTGTTGCTGGGTGAGTTTTAGAAACTTCAGGATGGAGAATAGAGGCTGAAATGGTGAGGGAGAAAGGAGGTGTCTGTTTTGTTCTGTGACTCACTGTTTCTGGACTTGTTTCTAGGGGCCAGTGGAGTGAGGAGGAGACAGATGAAGCAGAGGAAGAGAAAATGTCCCCTGAGTTAGGCCCCCAGAAGGATGACGAGATAGATGGGGACCTTCAAATCAATGTGGATGAAGAGGAACCTTTTGTGCTGCCCCCTGCTGGAGAGATGGAGCAGGATATCCTTTCAGCGCAGGAAAGGGGTTGGGGGAAAGGAGCTTGCTAGAGTTGATTTCCAGGCCCTGGGACATTATGAAACAGATCCTTAACAGGTTCACATGGCCAGACTCCAGACTTGCAACGAGTTCACAAGCGCATCCAAGATATAGTGGGAGTGCTGCGTGATTTTAAGACTCAGCGGGAGGAAGGTCGGTCTCGAGCTGAATATGTGCACCGGCTTCGGAGGGATCTGGCCACTTATTACTCCTATGGAGACTTTCTGCTTGGCAAGCTCATGGACCTCTTCCCTCTGTCCGAGGTACTGAATCGCTAATTTAATGCCCCTTCTGTGCTCCTTTTTATTACCTTCTCTCTTCTTACTCTGTGTAGGGAAGGCAATCAGCTCCCTTGTTCTCTTCTTCCTGAACTCGTTGGCCAACCTGACTTGCTCCCTGCCATTTTGCTTTCCCAGCTGGTGGAATTCTTAGAAGCTAATGAGGTGCCTCGGCCCATCACCCTCAGGACCAATACCTTGAAAACCCGGCGCCGAGACCTTGCTCAGGTGAGGAGTGGGTTCTGAGGTTTGCATATCTCTGGGAGGTACTGACTTCTGTCAGCCACAGAGACTTCCCTATCCCACCCTGACTGGATTGGGTCTTAGTATTTTGTTGGTATAAGTATGATCCCAGGAGGCAAACGTGTATAGGCCTAGTGTCATGCTAGGGCTGGCTGGCTGGCTGGCTCAGGTCTTAGACTTCTGTGAAGTGGGAAACTCATGGAGACACCTGAATCAGGGTAAAGGTGCTACCCCAGAAATGGGAGGGAGTTATCTGCCTTTTAGATCAGTGAGAAACTGCTGAAACTCTGATTCCTGCTTCTAGAAAAAGACACAGCAGGTCCTGGCCAGGTAGCCCAGTAGGTTGGAGTGTCCTCCTGATGCAGTGAGGTTATGGGTTTGATCCCTAGTCGGGGCACATATAAGAATCAACCAATGAAGCCCTAACCGCTGTGACTTGGTTGGGTGTTATACCACAAAGCAAAAGGTTGCGTGTTCGATTTCTGGACAGGGCACAGGCCCGATTTGCAGGTTTGGTCCCTGGTCGGAGTGCATACCAGAGGCAACTGATCAATGTTTCTCACATCGCTGTTTCTCAACCTCTCTTTTTCCCTCCCTTCCCCTCTCTAAAAATAAATAAAATTAAAAAAAAACAACAACCAGTGAATGCATAAGTGGAGCAACAAATCAATGTGTCTGTCTCTCCCTGTCCCCCCATCCTCGCTTCCCTCTCTCCCCAAAATCAATTAAAAAATTAAAAAAAAAAGGACACATGTACAAGCAGTGTTTTAAGCTCACTGTTTCCAAGGGTTCAGGGACCCTAGGTTAAAGACCCCTGTTTCTTTCTTTCTTTCTTTCTTTCTTCCTTTCTTTCTTCCTTTCTTTCTTCCTTTCTTTCTTCCTTTCTTTCTTCCTTTCTTCCTTTCTTTCTTCCTTTCTTTCCTTTCTTTCCTTTCTTTCCTTTCTTTCCTTTCTTTCTTTCCTTTTATTTTTAGACAGAGGGGAAGGGAGGGAGAAAGAGAGGGAGAGAAACATCAATGTGCGGTTGCCTCTCACGTACCCTTTACTGGGGACCTGGCCTGCAACCCAGGCATGTGCCCTGACTAGGGAATTAAACCAACTACCTGGCCAGCACACGACAGTTATCTTTAATGTGCTCTAACCAATACAATTAAATTTTAGTATAGTAAGAGGACTAAGCCTCTTAGAAAATCAGAATCCATGTCCTGGAAATAACAGGGGCTGGCAGTCTGCTTCATTGGGATGGGGTTCAGACCTTGAGTTAGAGCCTAAGGCTAAAGAAAAGGTGGGAGAAGAGAAATTGTATTCAGTGAGTCTGTGATGATTGTATTTTAAGATCTCTACGGCTTGTGCCATAGACTTCCTGATAAGACTGGGTTTTCATATTTCCATCTGGTTTCTGGGTATAGTAACTTACAAGGTTTTAAAAATCATCTTTCTTCTTATCTTAAGGCGTTAATCAATCGTGGGGTTAATCTGGATCCCCTGGGCAAGTGGTCAAAGACTGGATTAGTGGTATATGATTCCTCAGTGCCCATTGGTGAGTGTTCCCTGCACAGTAGCCCTTGTGCCCCTGCCCTTGTTCCAGCTTGTCATGGATGGGTCCTCCTCCACAGGTGCTACTCCTGAGTACCTGGCTGGGCACTATATGCTGCAAGGAGCCTCCAGCATGTTACCTGTCATGGCCTTGGCACCCCAGGAACATGAGCGGATCCTGGACATGTGTTGTGCCCCTGGAGGAAAGACCAGCTATATAGGTACGAGAAGGACAGGCAGGGGTAGGATTCATCTAGGTCTCTGCTTTTGAAAGTAGATGGGGTTGGTGACTGGCTTAATGCTCAGGAGACAGTGCCCGGACAGCTAGTAGAGTGGTGAGGAGCACAGGCTCTGCAGTTGGCCTGAGGTCCAGCCCTGTGGGTACCACTTAGGACCTTGGGCAAGCCCCCGATTGTCTTTTGTCTCCTGTAAAATGGCATGGTGAGTGTGCTTGGGTTGACTCTTACATATATTTGGGTTGTGAGGATTGAGATATGCATATCAAGGTGCTTGGCATAGTAATTAGTCATAACCATTTTTGATTAAGCTGTTACCACTTCAAAAAAAGAACTTAGTCTGTAGGACCAGAGAGAGATGTTTAGTAACAATGGAAAAACCTGTGTTCATGAGCTTGCTCATTACCAGGGGTCAGTGCAGACTGGGGAGACCCATGCAGTAGGCAGTGGGGAGCAGAGCTTATTGGGAGTGAAGTTTTCCTTGAGGTGCTGAGACTTTCACCTGTGGATTCCTGGGCTGGAGCATGGCTACCAAGTGTGGGAGCAGAGAAGGAGCTGGCTGCTAAGCACTGTACCCTCCCTGCCCTCAGCCCAGCTGATGAAGAACACAGGCGTGATCCTTGCCAATGATGCAAATGCTGAACGCCTCAAGAGTGTTGTGGGCAACCTGCACCGGCTGGGAGTCACCAACACCGTTATCAGCCACTATGATGGGCGCCAGTTCCCCAAGGTAAGACCCCTTTCTCTGCATCTCTCGCGAGGCATCTTTCGGTTCATCTGCCCTCTCACTGATCAGCATGTTTAGGCTTGATGCAGTATAGGTGACTGAAAAAGGTGATTAACCTATCCTTTCTCCCAAGGTGGTGGGGGGTTTTGACCGAGTACTGCTGGACGCTCCCTGCAGTGGCACCGGCATCATCTCCAAGGACCCCGCTGTGAAGACTAACAAGGTGAGGAGCTGGGGGTGAGGGGAGCCGAGAGGCCTCGGCTGGGCCTGTGCAGCCGGATGGGAGGTGGTGGGGCACTCTGAGCAGCCAGCAGCTCACTTGCTTTTCTGAGGCCGCCTTTTGGAGTTCTGACACTCGTGGGTCTCCTTCCTGGGACAGGATGAGAAGGACGTCCTGCGCTGTGCTCACGTTCAGAAGGAGTTGCTCCTGAGTGCGATTGACTCTGTCAGTGCCACTTCTAAGACGGGAGGCTACGTTGTCTACTGCACCTGTTCCATCATGGTGAGGCCTTTGCCATGGCAGGAGGGCAGGGCTGGGAGACTGTTTTCCCCCTAGATCTCCTTTCAGCTTCTTTTTTTTTTTTCTTTCCATCTTTGTCTTCCCCACATATCCAGGTAGAAGAGAATGAGTGGGTAGTAGACTATGCCCTGAAAAAGAGGAATGTACGCCTGGTGCCCACAGGTCTAGACTTCGGCCAGGAGGGTTTTACCCGCTTTCGTGAAAGGCGCTTCCACCCCACTCTGCGTTCTACCCGCCGCTTCTACCCTCACACCCACAATATGGATGGTTTCTTTATTGCCAAGTTCAAGAAATTCTCTAATTCTATTCCCCAGTCTCAAACAGGTAAGTATTCTGCTGTCTACCCATCATCACTACCATTGCTCTTTCTGCCTCCAACGGGGAGGGGAAGAATTTCTGCCTTCCTTGTTGCTGCATTTGCCTGCTTGGATAAGAGAAGAGATGAGACTTCTTACATCCCAGCTAGACCTTCTCCTGAGCCTGGACCCCATCTGAGTATGCTAGAGTATTCCTGCGGATGGGGGCCTTTCCCTTTATTCTACCAAGTGTTTGTCCTTGTTTGGCACTAAGTGTGTTCCCAGTGTGGGTTGTGGTTTCTCTCCTCGGCCCAGGGTTGCCTCACTGTTAATGCATCTCTGCTGTTCCAGCATTGTCAGCACAGGGTTGGCGCAAGACTCCTCAGAACAATCAGCAGTTCTCTGGGCCCATCACACTAATTACAGATGGTTTTCTCAGCCATCTGGAGGAGTCTGTCCCGGATCTCAAGGGGAAGGGTGCGGTTTTCTGAAACAGGCTTAGAGCTCTGCTTGCTGGGATCTAACCTGGATTTAGTTGGGAGAGGGAGAAGTAAGTGTGTCTGGATGCAAACTATATGATTTATTGAGTTGACTTTTTTCTTCATAAGTATGCTCCTTAAAAAAAGTCACATGTGAATGTTAACAAAAACCTAAATAGTTAAAATTTGTTGTGACTTTATTTATGTTTTTAAAAATTTATTGACTTTAGAGAGGAGGGGGGAGAAAGAGAGAGAAACATTGATTTGTTGTTCCACTTATGCATCCATTGATTGCTTGTATGTCCCTGACCAGGGATCAAACTCCACAACTTTCACATATCAGAACAATGTAGACCAATTTAGCTACCCGGCCAGGGCTGTTGTAACTTTAAAAGTACATATTTAATATGTCAGTACTCATTAATGTCTTACTGGCTTGTTTCTAGTTGTTGTGTGTGCTTTCTTATTTTCCTGCATCTCATCAAAATCAACAAGAAAAAAAGAGTCCTTGACTTAAAAAACAAAAACAAAAAATGAAACCAGTGCTTCAGGTTTATTCAGGATTTCCCTCCTCAGAGTGTCTTGCTACCTGCTGTCCTCAAGGGGGCATAGCTTCCGCTAAAAACCTTTTGACCTGAGGATGAGTAGTGAATCCTTTTCTTTACTGCAAGGTTCAAACAGGACTTGAGGGAAGAACTGGTGGTATTAAGCAATGTGAACCTAGGTAATACGCTCTAAGGCGCGGTTCCAATTGTGTGGCCAGGAGACAGAACCCAGGCAGTTTCCTTATTTTGACGCCTCTGTTTGTCTCTACCAGTAATGATCAAAATCCAGTGATGAGGCCCTTTTTCTTAAAAACAAACAAAAAAAAAATCTGTTTAATTTTAGCTCCAGGAAATTCTGCAGCATCCACCTCTACAAACCCAGACTTGCCTGACCTGAAAGGTCAGGTGACCCCCAAGCCTGAGAGCAGCAGCCCACCTGCCAAGAAGGCCAAAGTGGCTATGAAAGCAGAGCGGCAGTTGCAGAAGCGGCAACGTCCCAAGAAGGCCTCTTTCCAGAAGCAGACTGGTACCCCCAAAGGGGCAGACTCTGAATCGTCTGCTGTACCTTCCATCACAAAGGCCCCAACTTCCTCCAGGCTCCAGGATAGCAGTCAGCCGGCGGAAAAAGCCGAAGTGATGGAAGTGGTCAGGAAACCAAGGGTGACTGGGAAGCAAAAGCAACAGTCACCTAAACTGCAGTCTGCCAAGAGAGCCGCCTTCCGGAAGCAGAACGCTCCTCCCAAGGGCATGGATGCGGAGGTGTCTGCTGGGTTCCCTCTCTCCAAGCCTCAGGCCTCTCAGAAGCCTGAGAACTGTGTTCAGCCCTTTGGGAAGAACCAAGGGGCAAAGAAGGTAAAGCAGCAGTTGCCACAGAAGACTTCCAGGAAAGCCGCCTTCCAGAAACAGAATGGCACTCCCAAGGGACCCAAGACTTCTACCATGTCTTCCCTTGGTTCCAGCCAGCCCCCACCAGCAAAGAGGAGAAAATCTTAGTCCAGGTGGACAGTTAAAACTAGACTAGGGTGGCTCATTGCTGTTGTCACTGGGTTGGAACTCTTAACCTCTGTGAGGATGGCTTTCTGCCTATGAAATTTAATACACATTTTACAGTCTCTGGTCACTGTGTGTTTTTTTGAGGGGACTGGGTACTGGCTTTTATGCTTTAAGGATAGGGATGGGAGGGTGGGACAGGGATCCTCTTAAGAGAGGGAACAGTGTGGTATACTGAGAAATAAGGTCAGTTTTAGGTCCCTGGGATCCCTGTCCCAGGGACTCGAGGAAGGAGAGTCAAGGAGGTAAGGTGTTTGGGGAGAGGAGGGTAGTAGATGTATAGGGAAGATGCGCTTCCTGCACCGGAACCCGTGGTGTACTGGAGGACCTGTGCTTTCTGCCACCCTGGCTGGATTCTGGGCACAGGTAAGGGATCTGGTCTACTCAGAGAAGAGCTGGCTGGGTCTCCACTGAGCTCAGAGTTCGGCCACAGACCCGGAAAAGTCCAGTTGGGATCCTCAAATTGAGCCATTCATTGGCTTCCTCTCTGCCCTCCCCCGCCTCCCTGACCTCTGCCCGTTTTGTTGAGCTGTTTGATTGGTTGTCCCGCGTCCCCCAGGCGCTTCATTGGTTCTTCTCCTTCGCCCTGCATCCCTGCTCCTGCACCGGTCTCCATCTCCCAGCAGAAGGCGCAGCCATGAATCCGTTATTCGGCCCCAACCTCTTCCTCCTACAGCAGGAGCAGCAGGGCCTGGCCGGGCCGCTGGGGGATCCTCTGGGAGGCGACCACTTCTCCGGGGCTGGGGACGTGTCCTCGTCGCCGCTCGCCCCTCCCGGCCCCGCTTACTCGCCGCCTGGGCCGGCCCCGGCACCCCCCGCCGCCATGGCCCTCCGCAACGACCTGGGCTCCAACATCAACGTGCTCAAGACCCTGAACCTCCGCTTCCGCTGCTTCCTGGCCAAGGTGCACGAGCTGGAGCGCCGTAACCGGCTGCTGGAGAAGCAGCTGCAGCAGGCGCTGGAGGAGGGTAAGCAGGGCCGGCGGGGCCTGGCTCGCCGAGACCAGGCTGTGCAGACCGGCTTCATCAGCCCCATCCGGCCCCTGGGGCTGCCCCTGGGCGCCCGACCTGCCGCCGTCTGCACCCCGTCGGCTCGCGTGCTGGCCTCGCCCGCGCGCTCGCCAGCCGGCCCCCTCGCGCCCTCCGCCGCTTGCCACTCGTCACCCTCCACCTCCACCTCCACCTCCACCGCCTTCTCCTCGTCGTCCCGCTTCATGCCCGGCACCATCTGGTCCTTCTCTCACGCCCGCCGGCTCGGGCCGGGACTGGAGCCCATGCTGGTGCAGGGGCCTGGCCTGTCGTGGGTGCACCCTGACGGGGTGGGCGTCCAGATCGACACCATCACTCCCGAGATCCGTGCGCTCTACAACGTGCTGGCCAAGGTGAAGCGCGAGCGGGACGAATACAAGCGGAGGTAGGGATAGGGACCGGGCAGGTGGGCACATGGCTAAGTGTCCCACCACACTCAGGGCCATGACGAGGCTTGGAGAGGAGAGCAGCTGGGACCCAAAAGTCAGGGAGGAATAAAGTTCTTGCTGTGTAAGGAAGAGCTCGGAAGTGAATAAATGGAATTGGATCCTGCAAGATGGAATTTACAGAGAATGCACAAGTCAGACTGGTGACGGGAAGGAGGCTGGCAGTGGAATACTGTGGGCAATTCAGTTTTCTTCTGGCACGCCTTTCTGTCTCATGTAGGCTGCAGTGTTTGGATAGCGGTGTAACTGGGTTTTGTGAGGTGTGAGAGGGGCAAGGGCCTGAGAGGCCACACCTGGGGTGCCGATTATTTCCACCAGTCTCAGCCCGCAGGCAGTTTTGTGAGATAAGCTCCACATGCTGATCAGAAGTAAGAGGCAAAAGATAACAGCTTTAACTGGAGAGTCTTAAGTGAAATGAGAAGGAAGTGGGTGAGGGAGGGCTGCCCTGTGGGGCGGGTGATCCTGCCACTGTGTAGAGCTTCCCAAAGCAACGTTGTGGGTGGAAGCTGGGTACCCACTCTAGTTTCAAACGAGAGGCTCTAGAGGCCCCAGGGTGTTGCTTGGAGTAGGGCAAAAACATGGGAGAAGAAAGTGTACAGGGGATTCCCTGGGGAATGGAGAAGGGCTTGGTAGTTATTGTAGGGCCAGGGGAAGATGGGGAATCTGTGAAGGCGCAAAGAGCCAAGGGCGCAGTCATTGTAAACAGAGCCAGCAGGGGAGCCTAGCAGGAGCAAACTGGGAACGCGGACACACCCTGTGAGTGTGAGGCAGCTGGGGCACCGGTTCTGTGCATTCTGAGGATGCAGATTCGGGTTTCTGCGGGGAAGCCGGCAGGGCAGCACAGAAAGCCGGGTGAAGAGATGCAGTGCTGGCGGCGTACCAAGTGGATTCCTTTCAGGGTTGGTCAGCAGGCTGTAAGGGCAGGGGCAGAGCACAGCCGGCACTCTGTAGACCCTGTGCCTGATGCTGTGGTCAAAGAAGAAGATGGCAGGTCGCAGGGAGGCTTTGGTTTTGGGGGCCTTCAGGTTTAACCTCTTAATTAGCTACTCTGACCCCTTGTGGGCGGACCTGGGAATTACCCTTGCAGCTCTGTGTAGCCGAGATTTGTGTGGTGGGGGTTGGCTGAATGTTCTGGGAAGTTACTGCGGGTCTGGAGTGACCTTCAGGTATCTGTAACCTGCCAGAGCCTAGCAGATCGCAGACCAGCAGGCTTTCTGAGGTTAAGTTCTGTCCTCATGCTGGCTTCCTTAGTTGCAGTCCATGTTATGAGTGTCTTTGGGAATCCTGGTTATCTTGAAATCATCATTCAGGTGCCACCCAGCCTGCACCCCAGCCGGAGTTAATTAACACAGTTAGCAGTGGAACACAGACAGTTCTGGAATACATCCATAACCACAGGAACAACTGCTGTTCTTAGGGCCATTTTTTTTTTTTTTAAACTGAAAGAGTGTTTGTCCTTGGTCCAGCTGTCCAGGGCAGCAAAGAGTTATTCCTTGGGGACTGATGAGCTCATCCCTCTGCAGCACACTGCTGTGCAGAGGGCCCCACAGCTAGAGTTGTATGGTACGTGACCCTGGCAGTTACTCATTCTTCCACCCCAGATCCCCTGCCCTCGTTCTGTTCTCTTTATAGCAACACTGTAGCTCCTGTCCGTGGCCCGGAAGGCCTGAGCACAGCTTGAGCACTAAACTGGGAAGGGGCTGAGGCCTCCTGGGTTCTATTTTCAGTTCCCCTTCCTTGTGTGACCTTGGGTGGTTCTCTTTCCTGGACTCAATTTTTCCGTCATAGGAATGGCCTCTGCTTCCCCACTTCGCTCAAGGACACAGTTTATTTGGAAGAGAGGTGGTTCATAAATGTAGAATACACAGCAATTGCTAAAATTGTACATGTTAAGGGAACCTCCTAAATGAGACTAGATTTGAACAGGGGTCAAAATGAACCAACTTGTAGAAAAGGCTGACTGGAGTACAAATAGAATTTTAGTGAGCTTCCAGATGATTTCTTTTCATATTTTTTTTACCCTGTAAGATTTTATTACTGTTAATCCTCACATAACTTCCTTACTTAAGCTTCTACCTGAATTTGTTGAGTGTACTCTCAAACAATGCTTCCTACACTTCCTGATAGCTCGTGTCCAGAGTTATTGTCCCCTTGTCAGTCTTGTCTTCTTCCTCTAGGGACCCATGGGCTCCAGGGACACGAAGGTGACACATCTCAAGCCTTCATGTTGTAGATGAAGAAAACAAGGCCTGGAAAGATAAGGATCTTGCAAAGGAAAATATATAACTTGATGCCACTAGGGCCCGTCACTGACCCTGATTGTCTGAATGAGAAGGCCAGAGAAACGGAGAAGGACATGGGGCAGCAGGGAAGGGTGGGCAGGGAGCCAGGAAGGCTTGGCACTGGGCTGCCTGATGAGCCATCAGGGTGGTGGCCGAGCTGGCTGCCTCCTCCCTGCCTAACCGGGAGGGGCAGCCTCAACTGATGTAGAGGACTTATTCTTAGGAATACTGCAGTGCAGATGTGAGCGAGAAACAGGAGAGCCAGGGAAAGGTGCGGAGGCCGAGATGGGAAAGAAGGTGGAGGGAAAGGGAAGGAAGGATTGAATTTCCAGGTCTACAGAATCTGTTTCCTGGGGTTTTCATTTGCTTGCTGTCCCCTTCGCTGCTTCCTAACCAGCCTTCTGATACTGCAGTTCCCCTCCTTTCTCAGACTGGAAGAAGCCTTTCCAGAATGTAGCAAAAAGTGATAGGCTATACAAGTGGGATCTGAGAAGTTCCACTGTTCCAGCCCACCTTTTTGGGTGCGGTGTTACCCCCTGACTAGCCTTCCGTCTCTGCCATGTACCAGACCGTGCGCTGGCTTGCCATGGACTACCCTGTGGGAGAGGCCTAGTCCTGGGGCAGAGACCCCGCCGGTGGCCCCAAGTGTTCGTTAGCCTACTTGTGGTCTTGTCTCCAAACTCTGCATCCCAGGAGATGCCACCCGTGCTTCTCACCGATTTGCAAGATACCTTTTCACACTCTGATTTCCCTTTCTCTCTGGGCTTGGGTCCTTAGTAGTCCCCGGCTCCTGATTTCCACTGTCGCCTCTCTCTGGCTTAGTTAGCGGGGGGTCTCTGGGTGGGCAGTTTCTGGAGCTGTGGGGATGGACTTTGAGTGGCTCCTCCGAGCTCTTGAGCAACTCTCTTGACGTGGTATGTGTCCTGCAGCTGCTTTTACAGGGTTAAATGGTACCACACGAGGCAGGGCAGCAGGCTAGAGGAGCTCTGTTCTGGTGCAGGCAGGAGGCGGGAGACCGGATCTGTGCTGCTGAAGGTGGGAGACTGGGCCGGGTGGTCTGGTGTGGGCAGGACGTGGGGGACGAGGCCAGCCAGACAGCTGCTTGGGCCGGGGCCTGAACTGGATGGGCACTACAAAGGACAAGAGCAGCTGCAGCCCTCTTAAATGCAATTGCTGGTCATGGCCTGGAGGCTCCGGGAACGCGGCTGGTGAGCTCAGCACTGGGCAGGCCATGCGGAGCCACCCGACAGCTGCAGCCGGCGTTCCGGCCAGACAGTCCTGTGCACAGCTCCTCCCTGTGCAGGGAGCCAGACCCAGGGGTTGAGGCCTGAGCCAGACAGGTGGGGAACAGGGAGCTCTAGGGGCAGGGAAGGACTCTGCACCTATGCTCTTTCCCTTCTTCCCATGTCTGCCAGGTGGGAAGAGGAGTACACGGTGCGGGTACAGCTGCAAGAGCGAGTGAATGAGCTCCAGGAGGTGAGGGCGCCCCGCTGTCTGGGCCTCCCTCAGTCCTCCCTGCCACCCCTCAGCCCTGGAGCTGGCTCCTTGTCCCTCCTTGTCTCGTCTTCCTCCCACACTGGCAGTGACACTAATATCAGGGTTTTCTGCTTGGCTGTAGGAAGCACAGGAGGCTGACGCCTGCCAAGAGGAGCTGGCGATGAAGGTGGAGCAGTTGAAAGCTGAGCTAGTGGTCTTCAAAGGGCTTATGAGCAATGTGAGTGCAGCCAGTGCACCCCCACAGCCTTCTCCGGCGGGCTTATCGCTCAGGCTGCCTGCAGCCAGGCTGCCGAAAACCAGGCAGAGCAGGCCAGCCTTGCTAGGTGTGGCCTGTTGATTTCGTGTCCGCTGCCCGTCCCCCTACTTTGCTCTGCTTCCGTTTTTTTCCTTTGCCCTCCCGTAGTTCAGGAGAAAAAGAAGGAACACGAGTCCCTTGTGTTCAAGTAGCAGCATCCCTCCGTCATCACTAGAGCTGGTTCAGCAGTTAGCGAAGAGCACAGATCCCAGCTCCGCTCTTCGCCAGCGGCGTGGCCTTAGGCGCATTCCTTGACCACTCTGCCTCCACGTGCTTCTGTGGAATGAAATAGTGAAGGCGTCTACCTTGCAGTGTGATTAGGGAGATCGTACAACAAACTGAGGATGGTGCTAGCACGTACTTAGTGCTAAATAAGCATTGGCTATTGTTATCCTTATTACACCACGTTCTCCACCCTTGTAACTCCCAGTAGACTCTCTTTCTCTGCAGGAACATAAGTTCCAAGAGGTGCCCTGCATGTCCGAGGCACTGGGCCACGCCCTCCAGGGGCTACTCATCTCCAGGTCAGGGAGCCAGTTGCCTGAGCCGCCCGCTGTATGAGCGGGGTGCTATGGGGAAGGCACCCAGAAGGGACACATGCTGCTTGGAAGAGTAGGCGACAGTTTCAAAGGGGGAGGCGATGGTGACCAGAGGGATGAGGAGGGTCTTGCCAGGGCCTCTTGGCCCTTGTGTGGAGTGCGGGGTGCCTCCTCAGTGTTCCCCGTGTTCCCCAGACAGAACCTGACAGAGCTGGACACGAAGATCCAGGAGAAGGCCATGAAGGTGGACATGGACATCTGCCGCCGCATTGACATCACCGCCAAACTCTGCGATGTGGCTCAGCAGCGCAACTGTGAGGACATGATCCAGATGTTCCAGGTGAGGGCAGAGGGCAGCCGTCGGCCTGGCCCCCAGCGCACACCTCCCCCTGCCCGAGCGCCTCAGGAGGGTTGGGGCAGGCGAAGAACCTTCTGCCGTCACTGGCCTGGAGCCAGATCCCATCCTCCTCCTCGGGGGACTCATCTTGGCACCAACGGGCCCTCAGTGGGACTAGCTGGGGGGCCCGGAGCAGCCTCTGAAGAGAAGTTTGGAAGCTGTCTCTAACCCATCTCTCCCCTCCCTCTCTCCTCTGTCTGCTTCCTCTCTTCTCTCTTCCTCTCTTCTTCTCTGGCTTTCTCCACAGAAGAAACTGGTTAGTTTTGCTCTCACGCAAGCTTATTATTAATGTCCCAGTCCCTGTTTCTGAGCTCCCCAGGCCTCAGCCGTCGGTTCTGACCCACCGGGCTTTCCAGCGCAGATTCCTCCCCCCTTCTGGTTTCCCTGCCGTCTCCCCCTTCTTTCCGCTCTCCTTTCCTTTTTGCTTCCCTTCTTCCTGTCCCTTCCCCTCTGGCTTCCCCGGTCTGGGTCTGTGACTCAGGTTCTCCTTTGTGAACACTGTGCCCTCCTTGCAACCTAAAGCTTCTTTTTTTGTGTTCAGCCGTTTCATTAGAAAGACCTTTTTTAGAAAAAAAATCTTCGTTAGCCACTGCGCTCATCTTAATGTGGTCTCAACAGGCCATTTCTCCCCTAACCTCACTGCCTTGTTTTCTCTGTTTCTTCTTGTTCTTCCCTCTCGGTCTGCAGCCCTGTCCCCGTCTGTGCCTGTCTGCCTGTCCCTTGGTAACTTCGGTGTTCTGTTCCTGTCATTGTAACTGTGTCTTCTCTCTCTGTCCGCCCCACCCTTCTGCCGGTTCCTGCTTCTCCTCCTTCCCGGCCCGCCGCCCTTTCTCCTCATGCACCCGGCCTCGTCTCTCTAGTCTCTGCACTTGTCTCCCATTAAGGTCCCATCCATGGGGGGGCGGAAGCGGGAGCGCAAGGCTGCCATCGAGGAGGACACCTCCCTGTCGGAGAGTGACGGGCCCCGCCAGCCCGATGGGGATGAGGAGGAGAGCACAGCCCTCAGCATCAACGAGGAGATGCAGCGCATGCTCCACCAGCTGTGAGTCCCGCAGGCCCATCCCCAGCAGCCCCCCAGAGGCCGGAGCTCCCCCACCAGTCCCCTCCGCCAGGAGGCAGGCCCCACCCTCCTTGACACAGGGCTCCCTGTCTCTAGGAGGGAGTATGATTTTGAGGACGACTGTGACAGCCTGACTTGGGAGGAGACTGAGGAGACCCTGCTGCTTTGGGAGGATTTCTCAGGCTATGCCATGGCAGCTGCAGAGGCCCAGGGAGAGGTAACCACCCCTCCCGGCCTCAGGGCCCCAGTTCTGCCCCTCCAGCTCACTGCCCGTCCCCTCCCCTTCCTCGCTGCCTCCCTCCCCTCCCCGCTCTGTTTTCCCTCTGTGGCCATCATCCTTTGCCTGCTTCTCCCCTTCTTCTTTGTCCCTTCTCTTTTCTTTCTTTGGTTTCCTTTAAAACAACTTTCTCTCTCTCTCTACCCCCCGCCCCCCGCCTCCTTGACCCTGTGGAATGCCCCAATCCCATCCCTCCCCTTGCCCTCTCCCTCAACTCTTGTTTTCCTTTGTACTCCAGCAGCAGGAAGACAGTTTGGAGAAGGTGATTAAAGATACCGAGTCCCTGTTCAAAACCCGGGAGAAAGAATACCAGGAAACCATCGACCAGATAGAGGTAAGGATGTGAGCAGAAGCTGAGGAGCACAGGTTCCCAGCGGGTGGTAGGCGGGGCCGTAGGTGGAGTGGGCCCATCCTGCAGACGGACCCTAGACACCAGGGCCCCCCTTTCCTTTGGGGGGAGGAGTGATCGCCCAGCTGTGGTACCTCTGGTACGTTCTTAAGATCTCAGGCTCTGGAGGGAGGCAGAGAGATGTAGGTCTGCTTCTCAGCTCTGTCACTTAATTACCACTCCAACTTTCAGCAGGCTTCTTATTCTCTCTGAGCCTGTTTCTTTATTTGTAAAATGGGAATCTTACTAGTTCCCTCACAGAGTTGTTGAAGACGAAATGAAATAATGCACTCCTGGCTTAGGGCCGTGTCTGTCCCATAGTAAGCATGAGCATACCACATGATAGTGGTTATTATGATTAAAATAATTATTATTGTTGTCGGTGCTATCGCAAGTCCACTCAGAGGTGGACTTGAACTTTACTGCTTCTTCAGCTCAGCCTTTGAACATCGATGTGCGAGTGAAACACCTATCAGTTGCCTCTCGTACCTCCCCAGTCGTACCCCCCCCCAGCTGGGGACCAGGCCCCAAACCCAGGCATGTGCCCTGACTGGGATCAAACCAGTGACCTTTCAGTTTGCAGGACAATGCCCAACCCACTGAACCATGCCAGTCAGGGCAGAATTTCTGTTCTTTTTCCCTAGTCCTGAGGAACCTTCTAGGGATGGCGAGTGGTGCTGGTGCTTTAACTTAAACTCTAGGCTTTTAGGGGCTTCCGGAAGGATTTGTGCACCCTGGGTGGAGGGAACTGCTGAGGCAGGGAGGTGGGGGGAGTTGGAGGTAGATCCTGTGAGCCCTTCGGCCCTGCCCCGTGTGATGGTGCCCTTTCCGGAGCACCCTGACTTGGGGATGAGAGGCAGACTTCTGTAATTCTCAGTCTCTCTTCAAGTCCACATGGCACACGGATGCTCTTACTGCTCCCACATGTCAAATGCTTCTGCTCCTCTAAGCAAAACCTGCCTTCGCTTTTTGCCCGGGCAAATGGTAAGTTTTACAGGCACAGTCGGATTTATGCCACTAGCTGGGGAAAGGGGCAGGGGGAACCAGGACTCATCTTCACTTTCCCATTTAAACCTGTCTCCCTCCTCCTCTCCCTCCTTCTCTCCCTCCTCCCCTCCTATCTCCCTCTTTTGAATGGTAGATTTAAGGTTCGATGTTTCCCCTGTACCTTCAACCAAGCAGGGGCCTTGGAGTAGCGACCTGGGGCTACATCTGTGCCTGATTCTACCCCGGGACAAGAGGGGCTTAGTTTAAAACATGACACGGGCCCTGGCCGGGTAGCTCAGTTGGTTGGAGTGTCATCCTGATGGGCCAAGGTTGTGGGTTTGACCCCCAGTCAGGGCTCATGAAAGAAACAACCAGCGGAGGAGGGTGTCGGGGGCTAAACTGTAATGGAAAGAAGTGTAATAAAGATTACATATTAAAAAACAACCAATGAATGCATAAATAAGTAGAACAACAAATTGGTTTTTCTCCCTTCTTCTCTTTGAAAGTCAATCAAAATTTTTAAAAAGATACTATTAGGAAAAAAAAAAAACGGTGTGAGAAGAAAGAAAAGAAGATCCTAAACGGAAACATGCTTTTTAAGATGTTTTTAAGCCATCCGAGTCCTCTTCTCTCCCACTAGAATGACATTGAGAGAATGTTAGGAGAGCTGACATGGTGGCTTTGGTTGCAGTGTTGCTCCTGGTGATCCATCTGGGCCACCCAGGGTCCTTTTATCTTTGTGACCTTTGCTCTCTCAGGGTTACTGAGATGGAGGCAAGGACCGCATCCCATTATTGGGTGGTCAAACCAAGGCCCAGGGTGGGGGGTGGGAAAGAATTCTTGCTCCGCACCTTCCCTCTCGCCGTATATTCCCAGCCTTACCCTGCCCTCTGCGCTTACCCAGTGAGTCTGGAGTTTCAGTGTGGGCTGTCCTGGCTGTCCTCTAATGTGTGCTCCTCTCCACTCCAATTGTGTGAATTAGGGGGGGACATGCAAACATGTAGAGACAACTCGTGGAAGTCCTGGCCTTCTTTTGGGTTAGAATATATAGTGGTTGAATATACAGGGGTGGACAAGTAGGTTTATAGTCGTGAAAACATGAAACAGAGTTTATTCTTGTATTATTATTATTTTCCATACACACAATTGTCCACCTACTTTTGCCCACCCCTGTATTTTATGCTAGAATATATTCTTCCTCGTCTCGCTGAGTGATGGGCTGCAGCACCTTCTCCTGAGGTGGAGAAGTCGGGGCACAGGTGGCATCACATTCCCTTCTTAGACATGTCAGCGTGTCCTGCTCCTCTGGCGCGCTACCGTGGGACCCCAGCTGGGGTCCCAGCTCTGGAACCAAGGCCGCTGCTCCAGCCGTACTCACCCCGGCCGCCCCCCACCACGTGTCACCATCCTGACCATCTCTTTCATCTGGCCCTGTGACCCACTTCTTTCTCCAAGTTCCCATCGTCTGTCTGTCCTGTCTGTCTGGTTCAGATTATTCAAGGCTAGTTTCCTGCCCTTTCTCTTTGCTCTCAAGCAGTCGAGCGCATCACCTCCAAGCCGTTTCACTCTGCCTTTGCCTCTGGCCCCTGTCCTTTGTACCCAAAACAAAGAGAGACAGCAGATTGTCTCTGGCCCAGATCTTTTACGGATTCTGCACCACCTCTTAGCTCTGCCTCAAAGCCTTTCCTGCTGAAGCGGGCTCTGGGAGGGAGGCCGTATTTCCTTGACTCCAAGCCCTGCAGTTTTTCACGTGTAACAGTTCTTAAATTGGGATACATCTTATAACCAATAGGACATTCAGTATGGCAAGAAGTCTTTCTGTTAGTCTCTGAAATGGCTTAAAAGTGAAAAAAGGTAACGAGGAGAAAATGGATGGTAAGAGAATTGAGCCCCTTTCAGTAGTGCAGACGGGCATCCTCCTTTATGCCATGAGTCTTGTAGGTACTTCACAAAGTTAACAATTCATTCCCCATCCAGGTGCCTGACGTGCCACATGGAGATGAATAAGGCCTGTGCCAGTGCTTCTGGGAGTTCTTGATTTGGGGGTGGGGGGTGCAGACTGCGTGCAGTGTTGTTGGGGGTGTGAGGGATGAGCTAAGCCATGCGTGCGGGAACCCCAGGCAGTCCCAGCACAGTTAGTGCCCCTGCTCTCAGGAACAGCGTCCTCTCCCTCCTGCCCACGTGAACATTCCTTTCCTCAGTGCTCTTACCAGTCCGTTGAAAGAATGCAGGCCTGGGGCAGATCCATTTGCATTCCTCTGTAGGCAAAGATTGCCAGGAAATCCAGAAGGAATGATAGTATATTGAGTGCCTTCCGCCTTGTTCTGATCTATTTTTAAATCTGAGCCGCCAGCCATGCTGCCTGGGCCCCCTGCCCAGCTGTGCTCTCGGCCCGTGGCCTCCTGGGGGCTGGGAGCAGGGTCCCTGCTGACTCGATGGCCCTGCCTTGTTCTTGCCACAGCTGGAGCTGGCCACGGCCAAGAACGACATGAACCGGCACCTGCACGAATACATGGAGATGTGCAGCATGAAGCGGGGTCTGGATGTGCAGATGGAGACCTGTCGCCGGCTCATCACCCAGTCCGGAGACCGGTGAGCGCCTCCCTGGAGTGTAGGGCACTGCCCACCTTCCTCCTTGCTTCCTCCAAGGGCGCGAGCAGGGAGGGAGAGTGGACCAGAGCCCTTGGTGGGCAAGCCCTGAAGGCCCTCTGCAGTGACTTAGTCACATCATGGATGTGGTGACCAGGGGTCACCCGGTATGTGTGGCCCAGTTGGATGTGCATTTGTGGCTGGACAGCTGGAACCTCCAATGCCACCAATTCTGGTGGTTCCTGTGGTTAGAGGCAGCTAAGAAAGTGATAAGGAACAGAAGGGGTGTGGGGGCAGATTTTTATCTAAAGCAGAGCCACCATTTGTGCATGTGACCATGAAAGTAACACTGCAACAAAAATGTAAATTAAAAAAAAAGTCACAAAAGTACTTCAAATAGGCATAAAGCTGGGGCCACCCGGTCAGTGCACTTGGGCTCAGGTGGCATCTCTTCAGAGACTTCAGGTAGTTCTGAACTCTGAGCCTCCTAAAACCTCAAGATAAAGATGGGATCATCTCCTCACTGGTGTGGGGAGGGGAAGGTTTCCTTCCCACTCCCTCACCTGGCACCTACCCTCACCCTGTGGTCTTCCTGCCCGCACCTGAGAAGTCATTCACCTACTTGCCAGAGAAAATACGGCTAAGGGGGAGGACTCTTGTCTGCCCCAAGGTGACAACTGGTGTGTTTTTTTCTAGAAAGTCTCCTGCTTTCACTGCGGTCCCGCTTAGCGACCCGCCGCCACCGCCGAGCGAGACTGAGGACTCCGATCGGGATGTCTCATCTGATAGCTCCATGAGATAGGGACCTGCGTCTGGTCCCACCCTGGCGGGACAGGAACACACCTCTCACCCCAGCAGAGTGGGGGGTTCACAGAAGGGGAGCTTCATTTGTCCTGCTGTACCAAGCCTGGCCCCTCCCTTGGCCTCTCCAGAGTTCTAGGGTGTCTGGAGCGAGGCTTGGCCTGCCCTTCCCAGCTAGGGCTCTCCTGCCATCATGCGTGGGTGTCTGCTACTCCCCATCTTTAAAGTGCTGCCAGTGTGATCGTGGCCCCGTAATGTTTCCATTGAATGAGGGGATGTGATCCGTACCTCCTCCGTACCCCCTCGGCCTAGAGCCTGCTTGTGTCTGATTCTGTACTGGTGCTAACTAGCTCGTGCAGCACACGCAGCGGGGGAAGGCCCCTTCCGTGTCGCAGGAGGAGGGAAGCAGGACTGGGCAGGGCACTATGTCCTCCCTCTGTTGTCCGAGTGCTCTCGTCAGTTGCCTATGGACAGTAAGGATGTGGCTGTGACGCCCTCCCCTGTGGAAATGCCATGCATCGAAGGGGCCTGTCAGTGCCTTGGTCTAGGTGGCTTCTGGCTCTGCTGGGTGCAGTATCATGGAGGGAGATCCGAAGCTCTTGTCTCCCAGTCACTGCTGAGTGACACAAAAAAAGGTGAAGCTGCTTGGGTGTGTGCCTACGGGTGTGTGTGTGCGTGCGCGCAAGTGCTCAGTCTCCGTTTCTTCAAGTATCAGCTGAAGATGTGCCTCCTCTGTGTCACAGTGAGGCCAGCAGGCTGGGTAAGACATCCAAACCTGCAAACCTTGGAGAAATTGGGGCGATGAGATTGAAACCTCAGCGTAGCTGCCTGGGGTGGGTGTGCTGACATGCGAATGGAATCTTTAATAAGAATGAAACTGGCAAGTATTTATTGAACACTTTGTGTCACTGAAGCACTTTCTGGTGGTAGCTATACAATCTTGAGGCGTGCACTAATTTCATCTCCATTTCACAAATGTCAGGTGCAGCGCGAGGCACGGCAAGTTAGAACTTGCCCGAAATAAGCCTGAAGTGGCAGAACCAGGGTCTCAACCCAGGTGGTGGGCACCAACCCTATGCCACTGAGCCCGTGCGCGTCGCCCATTTCCCCTTACTTCCCAGGTTAAATGGTGCTTACTGCACACTGGGTGAGGTGTGAAGTCTGTACCGGCCCACCTAATTGTGTTGGATTGTGGTGAGAAAAAGGCCTTGCCCTCTGAAGGTGCCCGTGCTGGACAGGTAGCACCTGGAGACCTTGGGGGACAACAGCCAAAGTGGGAGCAGCTGCTCTTCAGGCCAGTGGTGCCTGGGCGCACATGCTTCCCTCTGTGTGTTAAGCACGTGGGTGGGAGTTTAAGGTTTTACTTTTATTTTTAGAGGAAGGGAGGGAAATGCCCATTGGCTGCCTCCCACAGGCCCCCAGTCAGGGGCCTGGCCCACAGCCCAGGCATGTGGGCAACACATACTTTGTAAGGGATGCTCCAGGTTATGTCGGCTCTGAGTCTGCCACTGAGGCTGTGCCTGGTTGGGGTAAGCAAGGCCCTTGTCAGATCTCAACAAGAACAGTTTCACCTTGTACCTGCCCAGCTATCTTTACCCTTTGTCCTAGACTCTGAAATGAGATACAGCAAAGAGTTGGCTGGGTACAGTGAACTTTATTGATGGCGCATGACAAGGTAGGGCTCCCTAAGCCCCTCCCCTCTCCAGGGAGCATAGGATGGAAACTGGAGGTCAGGAGATTCTCAGTGTGTTGGGGGATCGATTTGGGGAAAGGACTCCCCAGCAGCTGAGGGTCTCTCTTCCTGTCGCTGGGGCTGGTGGTCCATGGGGCTCTTACTCCTTGGAGGCCATGTGGACCACAAGGTCCACGACCCTGTTGCTGTAGCCAAATTCATTGTCATACCTGGAAGGGGATGAGGAGATAGGGCTATATTTCTGAGCCAGCCACCAGGTGGCGCCAGACCCATAAAGCAGTTTTTTAAACCTTGTCCCCTACCCAGCCACGTACCAGGAAATGAGCTTGACAAAGTGGTCATTGAGGGCAATGCCAGCCCCGGCATCAAAGGTGGAGGAGTGGGTGTCGCTGTTAAAGTCGCAGGAGACAACCTGAGGAAAGGAGAAGGGCAAGTGTGGGAACCCAGTCTTGCTCGGTAGGGCTGGGTGGACACCAAGCTCCCTGTCCTATCAGTACCTGGTCCTCAGTATAGCCCAGGATGCCCTTGAGGGGGCCATCTGATGCCTGCTTCACTACCTTCTTGATGTCATCGTATTTGGCCTAACAAGGTAAAAACAACATGGTTATTCAAGTTCCAATACTGCCACCATTCTACCAGAGACAGGCCCCCAGCCCACCCAAGTGGTTCCGACCCATACTTACAGCTTTCTCCAGGCGGCAGGTCAGATCCACAACTGACACATTGGGGGTGGGGACACGGAAGGCCATGCCAGTGAGCTTCCTGTAGACAGAGAAATGCGGTCAGTACCAGCTTCTAGTCCCCCTGGTCCCTGTGTCTGGAAGTGCAGCAAAAAGCCTCACCCATTCAGCTCAGGGATGACCTTGCCCACAGCCTTGGCAGCGCCAGTAGAAGCAGGGATGATGTTCTGGGCAGCCCCTCGGCCGTCACGCCACAGCTTCCCAGAGGGGCCATCCACAGTCTTCTGGGTGGCAGTGATGGCATGGACTGTGGTCTGGAGACATGGAGGACGGAGTGAAGGCCCCGCATAGTGCTCATCGCCTACCCGTCAACCTCCCTCCTCACTTCTGGGAGAAATAAAGGGGACACAGTGACCTGAGCCAATCCTTTGGGGGCCGCACTTTCCAGAGCCACCCCCTCCGCCATTGCCCAGGGCCCTGTTGTAAGAAGGGATGAGAAACTAATGTGCTCTGGTCACTTCCCCCATCTTACCATGAGCCCCTCCACAATGCCGAAGTTGTCATGGATGACCTTGGCCAGGGGGGCCAGGCAGTTGGTGGTGCAGGAGGCATTGCTGAAAAGGGCGAGGCAAGTCAGGGGCAAGTCCGCCTGCTAACAGCAGCACTATCCAACCGTGTCTCCACCGCCCTCTGCCACGCTCACCTCACAATCTTCATGGAGTTGTCATACTTGTCCTGGTTCACACCCATCACAAACATGGGGGCATCCGCAGAAGGGGCAGAGATGATGACCCTCTTGGCTCCACCCTTCAAGTGAGCCTGTAGCACAGGAGGCGTTAGAGACCCCAGGCTCTATCTTTCCTGGTCTAAGGCGGTGCCCCCGGTCTTCTTGCTATACCCACTCCCAGGACCTACTCCCTTCGTCTGGGGCCGCCTTCCCACTCACCCCAGCCTTCTCCATGGTGGTGAAGACCCCAGTGGACTCCACGACATATTCGGCACCAGCATCACCCCATTTGATGTTGGCGGGATCTCGCCTGCAGGGGAACATAGGACAAAGTTCAAGGACATGAGTACCATGTACCCAAGGTGGTCACCCCATCCTAGTACCTCCCCCAAAGCAAATTTCTTCCTGTCCTTCCATACTTACTCCTGAAAGATGGAGATGGACTTTCCATTGATGACAAGCTTCCCGTTCTCAGCCTTGACTGTGCCTTTGAACTTGCCATGAGTAGAATCATACTGGAACATGTAGACCTGAAGGGACAAGCGAGGGCATCAAAAGACTGCCTACCAGCCAGCCTCTGCTTCCCAAACCCGCCGTAAAGGCAACACACACTCACCATGTAGTTGAGGTCAATGAAGGGATCATTGATGGCGACAACATCCACTTTGCCAGAGTAAAAAGCAGCCCTGGTGACCAGGCGCCCAATACGGCCAAATCTGAGGGACAGAAGAGGCAAGAAGGCATGAGGGAGCTGAGGGTTCTCCTGAGTGTCTAAGTAGCCTGTGGCCCACTTACCCTCTTTTAGAGGGAAGATAGCACATCCCTGCCACCAGAATGTCCCAAAAGGTCTACTTTATTTTCCCCCAGGAGTCCTGCCAGGCCACCCTGACTTTACAGCATGGACACAAAATGAAGGCTCCTGTCCTGTCTGAGAGATGATTAGGCTCAAAGGCTTGCCCAACCACCTAGTCTTCTGAAATCATTCAAGTGACAGTGCAGGTCACTGCTTCTGCCACCCACAGTTTAGGCACATGGCATTCATTCATCACCGCCACTCTCTGTGCCCAGGGAATGCGCTATTTTGCCCAGCTTCAGGCCACACCCCCTATGGAGCAAAGGCTTGTACACTCAGCACCACCAAGCTCAAAGGGCAAGAGTAAAGGTCAGATGGTCGCTGGATGGGGAAAGCCCACCCCTTCTTTAAGTCCCTCCTACAAAAGGGAAGGCGATGGGGGAAATGAGCTGTTTTCAACCCCCTAACCCCCGGGGAGTTCTAATTACTAAGCTACCTGTCCTTCCTAGTTATCTTCCAGACATCAGGTGTAGGAGCAAGTGTGCATGGGGAAGGAGGTGGGAGAGAAGAAGCCAGGCCCCCGCTGCAGAAAGGTCAGGTGCTATATTTAACCCCAGATTAGGGAAGAGTCAGGATCTGGTTTCTGGAAGATGGAATGGGGAGAAGGGCAGGGATCCCAAGGCTCCCCCTGACACCTAATCCTCTCAGTGACCTTTGCAACCTGGTCTTTAGGGTTGGGTGAGTTCTAGACATGGACGGAAGCCGTTTGGAGGGGAGCTGGTGTGAAGGGGCTGCTGCTACAGGAGCCATTTTATGATGGAAAATTTCTGACTACCATGACTCAGCTCCCCTAGTATGGCACAGCCACAGCTACAACACCACGCCAAGGGAAAAAGAAAAAAGAAGCCTCATAAAGCCACGTTTTTGATTCATCAGTGATTCAGCTACGAAAAGCATCCTCTCCGAGGGGGAATGTGAATGGCAGGTTAAGGATGGTCTAGTCTAGAATGAATGTGGTCCGAGTTCTCAGGTCCATCTCTTCGGAGAGCAGCACTGGGAAAGCCTTGCCTCACCAGGTTTACCGACACAGGCGACTCCACCCCACTGAGGCAGGAGGAGGGGGATTAGTCATAGTTAAGGAAGGCGGAAGGCTGGAGAGCTAACTAAGATAGGTTTCCTAACGGCGGTTCATTCATTTCCTTCCCAGTTGCAACATGGCGGCTAGGTTACCGCAAAGGAGCCCTCCTGGCTGCGTGTGCCTGCGTGCGCGCAACTGTGCCTCCAGCATCCCCCAAGCCGTGCCGGCAGGTGGGGGCAAAGGGAACTGGGGGAGGGGGCTCCACCCCAGCACGTGACCACGCGGGGCGCGAAAGGAAAGAAAGAAGCCCCACCTAGGGGACTAAGGGGGATGTATCCAAAGCCAGAATTGGGTACTCTCCTACTTATCTGGGGCGGATGGAGAAGGCTCGGGGTGACTTTCCCCGCAGGGGCGGAGTTACAGGAGGCGCAACAGCTGGGGGTGGGGGACAAGAGGCCCTCTGAAAACCTCCACCAGGTCAGAGCTCTGACCTTGAGTTCTCCTTGGGATAAGGGTACAACCATCCCCCCACGCCCCTCCAGCGCTCGCAGAGGCCCCGTCAGGTCAAGACCTGCAGACCCTAACTCACCCGTTCACTCCGATCTTCACCATCGTGTCTCAGGGTTGAGGCTGCGGGGAAGGGAGGGTGAGCATCAGGGCGCCGAGCTCGAGTGTGGTCCTCTTCTCCCCTCTCCCTACCTTCCCCGGCGCTTCTCCTCGCCCGCCCCCCTCCCCCCGCCTCGCACCCTGGCCTCCATCCCTTCTCTGCGTCTCTGCACGTCCCCCTCCGCCGTTGCACTGGGGCGCCCACCCAGCGGACCTCACTCCGCGGCTGTACCCCCGGCCCGCGCGCGCCCGCGGCTCCTTTGCAATGTCCCTGAGGCCCTCGTGGCGCCTATTTTTACTTTTACCTGGCACTGCGCTGAAAGACGCGGCTATCCGTCGAACAGGAGGAGCAGAGAGCGCGGGGGAGAGGCTGCAGTCGCAATTTATGGAAACTGGGCGTGGCGGGGGCGGGGGTGAGGCGGGACACCTCCTGCTCGCTAGCCCAGTCCCAGCCCAAGGGCGCGGAGGCCTGAGCTACGTGCACCCGTAAAATCTCGAGTAGCCGGGCCCCTCTTTTTCTTTTGGTCCCGCCTGGTTCTTCCAAAGGGCAAGCCTCCCGCGCTTGGGCTAGGGACGGAGGGGGAGGGGACTGAGTGATCCGGGACGGTGCAGGGGACGTGCCTATAGGCATGTCGCGGACGGTGGGCTCGAGGACGGGGGCCGGGGGGGCCCTTGTGAGAACTGAGGATATGCAAGAGCTCGGATCGTTAATGTTGCGACACGGATGAAACGGGAGGACTGGGAGCAGATGGGATGAGGAATTGAAGATGGAGCCCGGGGCGACGGGCGGCTGCTCGCTGCCACCCCTTCCCCTTTCTTTCACAAGCTGAGAGGCGGGAAGGAAGGCTGAGGAACTTCTCGAGTCTCTTCGGTAATGACACAGGAAGAGCCGAGGAAAAGGCCCGGGAGGGGCCAGTGCGCCTTCTGCGGAGCCCTTCTCAGCTCCCCCTCCCCCTCCCCTGGCTCTGGGCCTCTCTGGGCCGGGGGCCTGTGCTGGGCACTGAGCAGCGAGGCCTGGAGAGACCCGCGCTGAAGGTCAATCACGCTGTCCTGCAGCTTGGGCAGCCGGGAGACCTGATAACTAGGGCAGACAGACCCGGCCCTGTCTGCCCCAGCGGCCCTCCCCCAGGCCTGGCCTAGGCCCCAGAGGGAGGATGGGATCACAGCTAGGGGCCTCCCACAAAGTCGCTCCTGGGAAACCTGAGGGCTGTGCCACCCAGGCTGGGAGACAATGCCCCTTTCATCCCTTCCAGCCCCGGGCAGAGAGCGGGACGTGAGGGCGGAAGTCCCTCCCCATCCGGGGTCGTGCTGGGCAGCCCGGGAGCCAGGGACTCGCGTTCACTGGCTGTGCTCAGAAGATGTTGGGGGCAGGGCGAGGAGTCCAAAAGAGGAAAAAGATTGGGAGGTCTTGGGTACCTGGTGGGAACCGACCCCCAGCCCCTTCCCCCATGTGAGGCAGAGGAAGGGAGCCCAGGCTGTGCCAGGTTTGGGAGCTGAGGATGGAGGGAGGGCTGGTTCTGAGCACTTGGAAGAAAAGAGGATTTAAGAGGGGGTGGAGTGAAATGGACATTGCCTATCAGCAGGTGCGCGGCACGGGCATCTGGGGACTCTTTGCTGGCCCAGCATAACCTGACACCAGCCCCCTTTTCTAGCCGAAAGCCTGTGGCTAAGTTTAGCTGGTGATAACCTTTGCTTAAAAGGCAGAGAGCACTGTCCGCACCCCGACTGCAGCCCCAGTTCCCTCCCTTTCTGGGATTGCCCTCCCTCGTTGGTGCCCACGCTTTTCACAAACAGCAAGAGCAGGGCCAGAGGGCACCTAACATTGAGAGGAGGTGGGAGGCCACCGCACTGCAGAGCAGGCTGCGGAAGTGGAGGAGATGCAGCCGCTACTGGTCCATTGAGCCTTCCCCTGACCAGGGCTTTAGGAGCCCCTCCCTGCTCTTGCACTGCCCAAAGCATGTGTCTGAAGTACTGGCTTTCTCTTTGCCTCGTGCTTGGCATTTTTCATTACTGCCCTCGCTCAGTCAAAACAAACAAAAAAATCCCCAAAAACCTTAGCACCCGCTGACGCAGCCTACTGTTGTCATGACAGCAAAGACACCAATGTTGTCATGACAGCAGGCTCATGCTCCTGTTCCAGGTGACTCAGCAGAGAAGACTTGGGAAGGTGGAAGGGGTGATGGGCTTCAGGTGGCTACACACTAGCAGCGTCTGCACCCGAGGGGCTGGACTTCCAGCAGTCCCCATAACATGGTGAAGAGACCCTGGTAGACAGAGATGTTGTCTAGAGCTGGAGGGGATCATGACCTGACCTTCCTCACCTGTCTTTAGAAGCACAAGC
The DNA here is from genome assembly GCA_004026545.1 of Mormoops blainvillei. Lineage (NCBI taxonomy): Eukaryota > Metazoa > Chordata > Mammalia > Chiroptera > Mormoopidae > Mormoops > Mormoops blainvillei. Next base: position 66,494 of record PVJD01004506.1, read on the forward strand.
AGGATGGCGCTAGGACACAGGGGAAACAAGCCTTTGGTCTAGAGTGGGGGGGGGGGGTGTTGGGCTTTCAAGCTCATACTACTTGACATTTGGGATCGAATAAAGAAGTTGTGAGGTACTGTACCTTGTAGATTATTTAGCAGCCTCTCTGGCCTCTGCCCACAGATGCTGGTAGTATCCCTCCCCTCTAGGTTGTGACAGCAAAATAGTCTCCACACGTTGCCAGGTGCCCACTAGAGGGTAAAACTGCCCTCGGGTTAAGAAGCACAGATCTGGAGACTGGACACCGCATAATTCTCCACACTAGAGCAATCTTGTCACATGTGCAGGGTGGGGAGGTTGAGAAGGATGAGGCACTGAGGAACGTGAAGTTATCAGATCTTGAGCTGAGTCCCAGTGCTCCCGGGCTCATCCTCTCTTTCTGGATTAATAACGCTATCTGCGGCCTGCATCTGTGCTAACGTGAAAGATGGAACAAAGACAAGCTTAGGTAAAATGTCTAAAAGTATATAAAAAATTTATTCATTAGAAAACAAGGAGAAAATGGGGATATCTGCAATAGTGTCAACACTAAAAATAAAGAAAAAAAACAAGGAGGACTGGCAAACATATTCTAGTAAAAACTCACTCCAGTTAGGTTGGTTTAAAAGAAGTATCTTCCATTATAAAGATGATTTATGTATTAAAAATCCAAGGAGACAGGCAAACAAGTATTTCACAAGGGGAGTGGAACTGAAAGTCACCCCACAAGATACCCTGCGCAGCAGGGATGGGAGTGGGCAAGCTGGACTCCTAGGGCCTGTGCCTGCGAGCAGATGCTCGGCGGATGGGAGTGATTTTCTTCGGTGTCTCATCTTCTGTCATCTCCGCGGAAAGCTCTATACCAAGAATTGGAGGAGTGAAAAAAGCTGAGTCACAAAGGTGGTGAACAATAGATCTGAGAGGACAAATGGAACAAGCCCAGACCACGCTTCAGAAATAGAACCCAAACTGTACAGGGAGGAAGATGTCCTGGGGTGGGGGAGGTGGGTGGAGAGAATCCACACAGCAGGACCCCGTCAAAGCCAGCCCCCTACCCCCCAGGCGGCGTTCCTTCTGGGCCGGCCATACCTTCCTCGCTGGACTCATCACTCGAGAAGACAACCTGGGGTTTCTTTTTCCTAACTAGCTGTTGGGTGTTTGGATGCCGACGGGCAGTGCGGCGGGGCTCAGGTGTGACAAAGTCATTGTCTGAGGCTGCAGAAGCCAGATGCTGGTGCCTAGAGACTGGAAAAGGTGGATTATGAGTCCAAAAGAAAAAAGAAAACCTATATCTGAGAGGACGGCTGGGCTGGTCTGTCCACCCATGGGGCGGCCATGCCTACCAGAGGGCTGCTTCCTGGCTGCTGGCGTTTTCTGGCTATCTCCTTGGCCAAGCTCGAGGTCCTCTACTGCATCCAGCCCTCTTGTGTGACAGGCCCGAAGCTTCTGCTCAAATTCATCTATTATAGCCTGGGGGAGAGAGATTAAGACCAGGCTTAGAGATACAGTTATTTCTATGATTAAAAAGAAGACAGGCCATGAAAAGACATGGTGAAAGCTTAAATGCACATCCTGAAATACAAACCAGAGAAGGGTACATGCTTTATGATTCCAACTATATGACATTCAGGAAAAGGCAAAACGGAGGAAACGGTAAAAAGATCCGTGGCTGCTGCCAGGGGCTGGGGAGCGAAAGGCGTGAATGGAGAGCACACAGATTTTTAGGGCAGTGAGACTACTCTATGGTACTATAATGGTGGACACAGGTCATTATACATTTGTCCAAAAACCACAGAATGTACAGAAGCAAGAGTGAACCCTAATGTAAACTATGGACTTTGGGTGACAATGATGTTCACTGTCACGGAGGTTCATCGAGGGTAACAAATGTGTCACCTTGGTAGGCATGTTGATAATGGGGGAGGCTGTGCATGTGTGGGGGCAGAGGGTATATGGGGCAACTAACTACACTTGTCACTCAGTTTTGTTTTGAACCTGAAACTGCTCTAAAAAATAAAGTCTATTAAAAAAAGAGAGAGCCCTGGCTGGTGTGGCTCAGTGGATTGAGTGCTCATCTGGGAACCAAAGGGGTTGCAGGTTTAATTTCCAGTCAGGGCACATGCCTGGGTTGCAGGCCAGGTCCCCAATAGGGGGCGCATGAGAGGCAACCACACATTGATGGTTCTCTCCCACCCCCTTTCTAAAAAAAAAAAAAATCTTGAGAAAAAAAGAAACAAATAGACAGAAAAGTCTGGTCTCAGGTCACTCTGGTTACGTGGCTGCCGTCGGGCTGGGGATGAGTAAGGCGGGAATGTGGGTACGCAGCCTCAGAGCGCTGCAGACTGCGTGAACCAGCGTGGAACCCAGTGGGAGCTGCTCACCTTGCCCTCAGGCTTGGCTCCCCGTCGCAGCTTGCCCACAACTGACAAAAAAGCCTCGAAGATGGACTCATCTGACAGTTTATCTCCAAAGCATTCAAAGTTGTCCAGCATCTTACGGAGGCCTCGTTCTGTGAGGGGCAGCTGTGACATACAGTAGGCCAGGTCCCGGTACTGCCGCTCGGTTCTGCACATGGGAAAGGCTTTGTGACGAGTAGCAAGAGACAGGAGAAGTAAGGGCCCACCTTCCCTTAGTCTCGCCCAGCCCATGGATGCTCTTTCCCCTGCAGGCCCCTCTCGGCACAAGAAACCCTACCGGGCAGTACGGAACCGCTGACACAGCTTCTCCACCAGGCTCTCAGTCTGCTTGTCCTTGGTGATGTAGGAGAGCAGCTGCCTGCAGGGAAGCAGCATGCTGACGTGCCATGGCCCAAGCAGCTCCAAACCCACCACCACCAGCCCGACCCTCCCCTAGCGTTAGCCTTCTGTCAATATCTTGACTTCCTAGAAGAATCTTCTCTGCCATGGCCCATGCCTGCCCTCACTATTCCTCTATGTCTCCCATACCCCAGAGAAGGGCCCACCCACTCTCCTGAGGAATTTTCACTGTGAATGGAAATTTGTAACAAAAACAGCTGCCACCTAGTGAATGTTACTATGTGCCTACCACCATGTCAGGAATTTTCTCTTATTGAATCTTCTCAAGAACTAAGGAGTACACATTATTGGCCTCATTTTATTTTATTTTTTTAATGATTTTATTTATTTTTAGAGAGAGGGAAAGGGAGGGGAGAGAAAGAGAGGGAGAGGAACATCAATGTGCAAGAGGTACATCGATCAGTTGCCTCTCACATGCCCCCAACTGGGGACCTGGCCCGTAACCCAGGCATGTGCCCTGACTGGGAATCGATCTGGTGACCTTTTGGTCCACAGGCCAGCACTCAATCCACTGAGCCACACCAGCCAGGGCTTGCCTCATTTAATACAGGAGAAAAAGGCAGAGACGGGTTCAGTTATTGCAGAAGGCCATACAGCTAAAAAGTAGCAGAGCCCTGGCTGGTGTGGCTCCGTAGACTGGGTGCCAGCATGCAAACCAAAAGGTGGCTAGTACGATTCCCAGTTGGGCACACGCCTGGGTTGCAGGCCAGGTCCTCAGTTGGGGGAGTATGAGATACAACGCATCAGTGTTTCTCAACCGATCTCTCTTTCTCTGTCCCTTCCCCTTCTCTAAAAATAAATAAAATCTTTAAAAAGTAGCAGAGTTAGAATTCAATTCGGTAGACTGCATGTGTGGTGGTGGCCCCATAAGTTATCATGGAGCTGAGAAATTCCCGCCACCCAGTGAAGTCGTAGCTGTTGTAGCGTCGAAGTGCAACACACAACTCTGGCTTTTTGTGATGCCGGTATAAGCCAGCCCACTGAGCTGCCACTCACGTGCGGCAGAGCACACGTAATTGTGTGCAGTGCATATTACCTGATAATGGTGATAAACTTCCTGGTTTATGTATTTAGTGTATTATACTTTTTATCATTATTTTAAAGCGTACTCTTTCTATTTATTAGGAAAAAAGAGTTTGCTGTGAGACACAGGCCGCATGGCCCTGGTGGCAGCCGTGCAGCTCTAGCGTGCGTGTCTAGGCTGCATCCTCTCCTCCTGTGCTTCGTTTGCCCCCGTGTGGTTTTGCACAGTGACCTGCTATACAGGCTCGCAGCCCAGGAGCAGTGGGCTGTCCCATGCAGCCGGGTGTGCAGCAGGCTATGCCACGTTCGTGTAAGTGAGCCCTGTGATGTTCACGCGATGATGAAATTGCCTAACAATGCATTTCTCAGATAGTATCTCTCTTAAGTGGTGCATGACTGTACAGGTTGGTTTGATTGCTACGCCTGAGCTCGGTGAAAAACATGCCCCAAGGCCCAGGGAACCATACTTCATGATGGTGTGAAAAGGCTCTTCCTCCACCCCTCCCTCAGGGTCTGACAGGCGGCTGATGATGTCTGGCAGGAGGTTATAGATTGCATTGCCCTGTAAGACAGAATGATATTAAAGATTCGCGGTGACCCACATGCTCCCTTGGCAGCAAACCCTAAGCTGCCTCTCTGCCTCTCACCTTGTGGGAAAGCTCATTGAAGAAGGTCTTGGCCAGGGCAGCGATCTGAGGCACAGGGTCAATGAGCAGCACGGCCATCTCGCTAACCTGCCCTTTCACCTTGACCATGTCCTTTAGGATCAGGTGGGTCATCACTAGCGCTGCTGTTTTCCGCACTTGCTGAGCTGGGTCCCGAAGGCTAGGAATAAAATCTCAAGGCATTGAGACCAAGACCACGGGATATACCTTGACACTAGCAGGGAAGGCCCTCGGTAGGAACTAGCGCCCCTTTTTAAAGTCTCGCTCTGGAAGCTGTTAGAAAGCTGTCTAGAGTTGAAAGCTGGGATTGAGGAAAGAGGCCAGGCTTTAGCCAAGGCTTCAGACAGTTTGGCAATCCCTGTGGGGTCATGCCTCACCAGGGCCTGTACAGGTCAAGTGTTAAGCAGATGTTGAAGGGTAATCCTAAAGACTGGGAAAATACAGCTTCAGTGATTCTCATACTGACTTAACGAGACCCTCCCTGAGCTGGCAGGGACTGCTGAAGCATTGTGAAGGACCTCTTACCGAGCATAAAGGTGAGGTGTCCAGGGGTCCACCAGGTTGGGGAAGCGGATGGCCAGATCCCCAATAACGATCATGATGTTAGACCGGAGAATGGGGAGTGAGGACTTTTCTAGCATGGTGAACAGAAGACGAAGCTGGGAGTCACAGAAAGTGGCACTAGGGGCAAGGAGAAGATCATCAGGGAAATCATACCATCTCCATCCTCCTTAAGAAGGTCGAACCCACTGCTGGGCCTACCTGATCATGCAGAACTTGCCAAGTGTAAGGGACGCAGCGGCACAGAGCTCTGGGTTGCTATAGAGGCCAGGGTTGTTGCAGACTTTAAGCAGCAGTGGAACAAAGGCAGCTAGGATCTGTTCACCTGTCGGAAGTGGAAGCACAATTCTAGGTTTGGGACAGGTTACCTTGGTTGGGGAGAAGGTCACTCAGCAATTCTTCTTACCACCTAACAGTTCCATCTCACAGATGCCGCGGATCAGTTCTGCCTCTGTGTCATCAGCAGTGGCCCCGACCAGCCCCATCTCCTCCTCCATGGTGGTCTCAGTGCTTGCATTCTAATGGGAAAGAAGCCAGAGATCATGGGTGATCGGAGACAACAGTTTTGGTTCTAGCCTATCCTTCTTCACTTTATGCGAATGGATCTGGGGAACGGCGAGTTCTGCAAAACCATTCATTGAAGTGTCAAATGTGTCTGCAGAGAGGAAGGACTCCTGAATTAAAGTGGAAGAGAACTAGGTCACATATATTTGTTTTTAAGTTGCAAAGCATATTCCTACATCTCTTAACTTAGCCTCAGAAGTAAATTTCCTGTATGTGGTAAATCAATCATGCCAATGGTTCAAGGTCATAGAGAAGGTTGAACCTTAACCTTATCCCACTGCTGTAAGGCTCTGTGTCTTACATATCTGCAAGACATCACCGCCTCTAGTGGAGAGAGCACCAGGTCCTGTCAGGTGGCAGGCCCAGTCACGAAAGCTGATGGGTGTGTGCCTGTTCTAACAAACACTGCCTTAGGCAGAGCCTCTATTTTATGCTGAGGTCTTTAACTAAAAGCTCTGTATTTACCTAAAACTTTCCTTCTTGGGTGATCATGGACAGACTGTTCCATCTTTGTTCTCACTAATCTTTCCAAGAGTAGTAGCAGCAAGGAGGTAGAGCGTCGTCTTCACGTCATTTAATAGTAGGGAAGAAGCACAGATCCCCAGAAGGAAATGTGAATCACAGGAAACAGCTATGGGAAATGCTTGGGACATGAACCCAGGTGCCCAGGCACCCCATTCACCTTCTCCTTTGGCTCCTTAGTTTTATTCTCCTGTTCTTCCCGAAGAATGCGGCGCCGACAAAGCTCTCCACTCACTGCCTGTTCCAAATGTACCAGCTGCTGCAGGGCCACATCCCCAGCCAGGGACAGCAAGTTCATCAACAGGAAAGTGGAGAGCACGGGGGTCTCCTCTGGAGGGGAGAGGAAAGGCAGGGAGAAAAAGACACAATCAAGTCTCATAGGACCTTGCATCCTATTTCCACTGATCTCCTTGCTCACATACTGCACAAACTAGTGAAGAAGCCAGAGGTAGGGCTGGGGGAGTGGTGGTGGTGACTGGCCCAACCTCAGTGACAAAAATGTGACAGTGTGGGCCAAGGGGGTCAGGGTTGTTGCAGGAAGTGTGGTAGCAATAGCTTCTGGCCTGGCTGCTGCCCACTGGGCCCCTCGACCCTCTTGCCCACGCACTTGGGTCACCCTGGGGGGTGTTCTTCTCCACAATCCTCTCCAGGGCCTGCTTCGCACATCCCTGCAATATCTGGGCACAGATCACCTCGGGGCTCTCTGCCAGTTGGTAAATGAGGGTCACGGCCACCTCTTTGAAGGGGATCCAGAGTGGGTCTGGGTGGACAAAGCCTGTATTGGAGAAGAGAGAAGTTGCCCAACACAGACAAAGGATTCAGTTCTGCCCAAGGCCCTTCACGATAGCTTACCTTTTGTGACCATCTCCTGTAGTCGCTCAAATAACCTATGTTCCTGAGGCAGCCGGAAGGGAGGGTGACGTTTGCCCAGAGAAGGCTGTCGAGAACAGGGAAGACAGCGGGTGGGTGTGTGGAGGGTGGATAAAAGGACCCCCACTCTCCTTAGTTTTGATGTAAGCATCCCACACACCTTTCTCCTGTCAGAGATGTTGGCAATGGCATGGCACACCTGTTGGGCCAGTCTGTAGTCCTGTGGAGACTTTTCCTCGAGCCCTATGCTCACCAGTGTGTCTAAGTTGCTTCCCACAATTTCCAGTTTTCCTCTGGAGGAAGGAAGCCATAGAGTTAAAGCTACTCATGGGCAGGACTCTGTGTGGGTGACAATGTCAAGGGGGTAGGTAGGTACACACACCCAATACGGGGCTTCCAGAGCTTTGGGACACTACAGAGAGGCTCTGACACAGGGCTGCCCCTTGGAATCCCTCTTTCTCTCTTGATTCCACTATTTCTTTTTTTCAGAAAAGGTTAGATTATTTATTTTATCCTTATGCCAGGACATGCTTATTGATTTTTTTCAGAGAGCGAGGAGGGGGGTAGAGAGAGAGAAACAGAAACATCTATATGAGAGAGAAACATTGACTGGTTACCTCCCACATGTGCCCCGACTGGGACCAAAAACGCAACCCAGGCATGTGCCCTGACTGGGAATCAAACCTGCAACTTTTTGGTCTGTGGGATGATGCTCCAACCAACTGAGCCACACTGGCCAGGGCTTGATTCCACTATTTCCCTAGGCAGGGGGTCCTAGTACTTTTACTATTTTATTTCCCATTTAGATAGCCAGCTCAAACACAGGGCTCAGCTGGTCTCACTGCTATTACTGAAGGACAGGGAACCTTCTCAGAGCCTTCCTTTCCTCTCTCATCCTACTGCCTGTCTGGATTTGGGCCTCACCCTGCCATCATTCCAAGAAGCATGACAGAGGAACAGCGTTCCAGAGGGGAGCAGGGGACCTTCTCAGTTGCCCGCTCCCAAAGCAGCTGGGTCACTGCTGGTTTCAATTCATCCTTCTGCACAAACTCACAGAGCTGAAGAAAAAAGAAAGACAGGCTGAGGCTAAAAATTAACAATTGCCCTGATCCTTGGTCCACTTCTCTCAACAGACTATTGAGAATCTGAAGTGGGTAAAAGCAGTACTTGGGAATGGAAAAGGAAGGAGGCTTAAAATGTAAAGTAGGGGTTTGGGGAGGTACTTCCATCTCTGCTACTGTTCTACTCTCGTTGCCTTCAGAGCCGTGTTCATTAAGGTGACAAACCGAAACTGACCTTGTCGAGCTCTATGTGGCTCGAGAGTTCTGACTACATTCTGGAGGTTTCTAGGTTTTCTTGCTGTTACCACAAACCTAACAGTTCTAAAGTGGAAGGCATCAGCCTCCCTTCCTTTTCATTTTGCCAATGATAAGTATGACACTCTCTTAGTCACACATGCTTAAAATTTCACAGTTACCTATTTTTTTAAATGAATCAATCACTTAGTCCTACCTATTGTTCCTTTAACATTTGTCTTCCATTAAGTGAAATTCTTTTTTTAAAAAAAAGATTATTTATTTATTTATTTTTAGAGAGAGGGGAAGGGAGGGAAACATCAATGTGTGGTTGCCTCTGGTGTGCTCCCTACTGGGGACATGGCCCACGACCCAGGTATGTGTTCTGATTGGGAATCAAACAGGCGACACTTTGGTTTGCAGGCTGGCATTCAATCCATTGAGCTACACCAGCCAGGACACCATTAAGTGAAATTCTATAGCTTTCACTCCCATCCCCAGAGTCTAGCCCCACCATGTCACTGCACACCTACAGCAGCCTCCAGGGACCTTCCTGTCCCTAGTCTCTACTCCAACCAACTTGTATGCTACTGCTGGATCAGTTTTCCAGAAACCTACTTTCTCATGCCACACTGTGGCTCATCAATTAGAAACCTCTCTCCTTTTCCTACTATAGGGGCTTGGACTAAAAGCTAGAATATGGGATCTCGCGGTCAGGCACCACTACCAGGTTCTTCTCTTCTTCAGTGAGAAGAAAAATGTGGTTGGCAGTGGTGCTCCTGCCAGTGGAAGCCGGTGGTCAGCACCACTTCCACCTTTGTCCCCACAATCCAAATGCTTCAGGGCAGATCTGCTGAAAGTGCTGGGGTCCCTGGATAATAAGGTTAAAGTCCTAGACTTTTGAGAGGCATCCAGGGATCTTCACAATTCGGTTCCAATGTACCCTCCCAGATTTACTATCTTTTCCAGATAACAATTTTGAGCCAGACATAAATCTTCCTCATTCTATAACCTAGGCTGTGCTCTTTCTTGGCTTTCTGTCTGAAATGCTTTCCCCCCCTTCTTAAATTCTCTAAACCCTACTCATCAAGACCTAACTTAAGTCCTCCACCTTCAGGAAGCTTTCCTTGCCCCTTCCACCTCACGCTGCCCTCTTACCCACTCTGTACTCATCAGCAGAACATACAAGTTAAGAGTGTGTTTTTTGGCGCTCTTCTGCCTGAGTTCGAATCTCAAACCTTGTCACTAACTATCTGTAACTAGCCAACTTCTTTAACTTCTCTGTCCTCAAATTTCTCATTGTAAAATGTCGATAATAGCATTACCCACGGCCTAAGGTTGTTGGGAGGATTAAACAGTGAACAGGAGTAAAGTGCTAAGAACAGTGCCTGGCATATACAGTGCTGCTATATTACTGTTGCTACTATAAGATTACCCGTGCCCTTTATTCTGGCACTTAATCATCTGTCTGCTGCATTGTTCGATAGATGCTTTGGTTTTTTTGGCTACCAACTAAACTGTTGGTTTACTTTATTTTATTTTATTTTATTTTAATTTTTTGGCTATTGGTTTATTTTAAGATGGAAAGTTGGAAGCAAATAATCTTATTCTTTGTGGGGCTGAGTAAATTGCTGAACACAGAGTAATCATTAATACTTGATGAATGAATAAAGAAAGAGAAAGTGAAGACACTTACAATTTCCTGAAGACATTGAATAGTCCCAACTGAGGCATCCACTAGCAGCAAAGAGAGATTCTGAATCAAAGCATGGGCCTTGGCTCTGTGGGAAGAGCAAAGATCAGGGGTCATTAGATGACTGATAGGCTGAAGCCGGCAAATGGGTGAGTAGGGCTGTCCCGCCACAGGTGTCAAATCCTGCTTAGGGTGGGTTTTACTGAAAGTTCAGCTCCACATGAGCCCCTTATAGACCTACTGCCTACAGGTTCAGAACTCCTCTAGAAGGATGCCCCCCGATTCCTTCAGGAGACTAGAAACGCCCTATGAGAAGCTGACCTCAGAAAAGTCAGCAAAGGCCAAAGTACCCCACATACCTGGCAGAGTCCCCTTTGGGGTTGAGGTAAAGTTGGCGGTAGGCATTAAGCACAGCTTCCCTGACACCATGCTCCTTAGACCAGATGAGAGGCAGCATACGGCGTACCCCCAGCAGGGCCTGAGGTACTCCAAACTGGAATGCCATCACAAAGAATTCGATCACCTCCTGTACCACTGGGAGGACAGACACAAATGTCACCCATCTGCTTGGCAAAACTTCCACTCTCAGCTCAAAGACAGAACCTTTCTTGATGTAGCAACATGTCAGTGGGGGCCTTTCTCATTCTCCCTGAACGTGTTGCCTCCTATAATGCCCTGCCAGAAATACTATACACATTAAGCAGGTAAGCCCCACGGGGCTAGACAAAGCAAATGAAAAAAAGGATTCCTTCCTTTTAAAGGAGTAGCTAGATATCAATAAAATATGGACAAGACTCATTTTTCCAACCCCAAGACCCAGTCCTCACAGAAAGGGACTTCGGCACACCCCACCTGTGGTTGTGTTTTCATACATCATCTTGCTGATGATGCCAATGGCCTCTGTAATCTTCAGAGAGAAGCTATATGCGTTCTGCAGATACTGCACCAGCATCTCTTGCTTTACCAGTTCGTCCCTTCCCCTGGATTTCTCAGGCTCTGACACATTGGGCGTCTCTTTACAGTCAGTCTTTCCTGGGCCCATGTTCTCTGCAGGACCCTGGGGATTCTTCTCCTGTGTGGGAACTCTTGGGCCTAGGAGTTAGAGAATGTTCAGAATGGGGAAATCCAAAACTTATAACGTCTCTGGATATTTCTTTCCACAAAAAAGGGTATAAATTTAGAACCTACTCTAAAATATCTTCATTCATTTCTCAAAAAAGATTTCTAAAGTTCGCAGTGGTTTGGAAATACCCTTTCACACCCTGTGACTCTCAGTCTTAGGCCTGTGGGCTGCGTCCATTCCAGAGCAGAAGCATTGCCTCCTCCCCTCTGGCCTCTTTTAGCACCAGGTTCTGTTAGTTAGGTCGGTGTCTGGCATAAAGTAAATGGTCCGTAAATACTAGTTGAAATGTTTTGTTTGTTGACTGAAGAAGGAAAAGGAATTACCTTTGAAGATAGTTCCTAAGAGATTCAGGAACCTGGTCTCCTCTGACTCCTCTGGGTCTGCCTGACTGAAGGCTTCTGACTGGTGGAAGCGGCCCAGGGCTTTGCGAGTGAGAATGATGGCTTGTCTAAAAGAACATCAACCTGTCACCAATCGACACCCACAGAAGTGTCACCACAGCCCTTTAAAAAAATTATAATTGACATACAAGAGTGTCGCTGTAGACTTAAGGGAATATACCCCAAAATCTCATCAAGTACCTAGACCTACTGTCCCAAGGAAAAGGCACACTTTTCAGGCTTAAGCGTCTATCCAGGGGTGGAGCTCGGACACTTTTCCTATTTCTGAAGTGATAAGGCTTAACTATAGTCTTCAAAACACTCAAATAAGGCTTTTAAATTTTAAAAATCACAACCCTATGACAAACATTTGTTTAAAAACTTCGCCAAGTGAAAGTTTAGAAAAAATAAACTTTGAATAACTGATTAATTCATGGTGCGTCCACACAATGGGAACCCATGTTGCCATAAAAAATACTGAGGCAGTTATTTATGTACAAATATTAAAAAGTGCTGAGATACATAGTTGAGTGAAAAAAGCAAGGTGGTAGATTAGTGGGTGAGAATTCTATCACTTGTGTAAAAAGAGGGGAAAATAAGAACATGTGTTTGGTTGTATGTCTACATGTTATGTCTAGAAGGACACTTAATAAACTATGAACGTTGCTTCCCTGTGTGACTAAGTGGCTGGGAACAGGTTCAGAGGGGACTTTTCATGGCATGTCCTTTTCAAAATTAAAAATTTCGTACTCTGTAAATGTATTGTCTAATTTTTTTAAAAGTGAATTTCTGCTTAAAAAACCCCCACAAAATTACTTATTAAAGCCCTGGCTGGGTAACTCAGTTGGTTAGAGTGTCGTCGCAATACATCAAGTTTGACAGTTTGATCCCTGGTCAGGGCATATACAGGAAGCAACCAATGAATGCACACATAAGTGAAACAACAAATTGATGTTTCTCTCTCTCTCTCTCTCTCAAAATCAATTAAAAAAATAATAAAAAAAACTAATTAAAGTTAAACCGTTAACGTTATTTTAAAAAGTTTTGGCAAACACATCAGTTACTGAGACCTTAACCCCGCATTGACTGCTGAGGATTTCTACAGGATGAGGTGACATCTTTAGCATCAGATGAAACCTTTTTCTAACTGACAGGAGAAAACACTAGCATGCTTGGAGGCAGAAGGAGCAATTAGAAAACTATAGTCTGTCTTTATGCTTTAGCAAAGTAAAGAGAGCTGATGGGAAGACATAATGGAGAGCAAACCAGCTACATTGTATTCATATTTAGCCTTTTCTAAATGGTCTAATTAGGTAAGAAGTAAATAAATAACTGTGGCTGAAGTTTAAGAATACATGAGGACAGCTCTAACGGCTTTTTTTCTGCCAAGCTGCTCCAAAGTTCTTCAGTCACAAAAACACAGGGAAAAACCTCTTCTCTGAGATCAGAATTCATACTAGGTTGATTTAAAGAGTAAGGTAGGATTGATACTGTTTATTCACTCACAGAGTTTAGAATTCAAAAGCCATTACAAATCATGATTTAATCAACTTAAAAAAAAATTTTTTTGATTGATTTTTATGAGAGAGGAAGGGATGGGGGTGTGTGTGTGTGTGTGTGGGAGAGAGAGAGAGAGAGAGAGAGAGAGAGAGAGAGAGAGAGAGAGAGAGAGAGATTTTGTTGCTCCACTTATTCAGGCATTCATTGGCTGATTCTGTATGTGCCCTGACTGAGGATCAAACCCACAACCCTGGCGTATCAGTACAATGCTCTAATCAACTAAGCTACCTGGCCAGGGCCCAATCAACTTTTTATTTTATAAGTACTGAAACTGAGGCCCAGAAAATTTAAGCAATTTACTTAAGATTATACAAGAATTACACTAATGGGCTTCCTTGTCATCTTTAACATAATTCTACTTACATTTAGTTGTTTTGGTAATTTCTTTAAACATTTGTAGCCCTGACCGGTGTGGCTCAGTGAATTGGGCATTGTCCCACAAACCAAAAGGTCACCACTTCTATTCCCAGTCAGGGGACATGGATGGGTCGCAAGCCAGGTCCCCAGCTGTGGTGTGCGAGAGGCAACTGATGGCTGTTTCTTTGGCACACTGATGTTTCCTTCCCTCGCTTTCTCCCTCCCTTCCCCTCTCTCTAAAAATAAATAAAAGGACTCATGGACATGGACAACGGTGTGGTGATAGCTGGGGTGAGGGGTGTATAAGGGGACTAAAAGGTAATGTAAAAAAATACAATAAAGATTAAATAAAATACAAACAAATAAAATCTTAACAAATTTGTAAAAGTAGAAAAGCATGCTTAATTGTGGACTATGCCTTTGGCATAAATCTGGTGTTCAGATCATTACTACAGTGAAAACGCCTCCCAGTACCTGGTGGTGGTGTACTCTAAGTACAGTTCATTTTAAAGAAATGTTGTTTCTCACAGGTTAAACTCTAAACTAAACAGGTCATCATAGACTAACTCATTCTTTCACATACTTGTAACTGGCTTTGGCAAGCAACCGACAGATGCGTCCTTTCACTGCTTCAGTCGTCTCTGTAGTAGCAATTTCCTCAGGAATCTCTTCCTCTTCCTGGGGAAGTTTTAGCAGCTGTTGCAAGGTAGATTTCAACTCTGGTAGCATGGCTTCCCACTCCTCCTCTGGATCCAGTGCTGCAGCTGAATGAGAAAGTCTCGCTTAGCCTCTTTCACTGGAGTTTCTGCTGCAGGGAGATGACTGTCTGGGGTGGGGATTCCTGTGCAGTAACTACTCACAAGCAGCTGCAGTTTTCCTCTTGGCCCTCATGTCTTGTAATTTCTGGGTTTCCTCCTGCAGTGGTCCAGCAAGGTCAGTATCACTAAGCTATCAAGGTAAAATGAGTATCAGGGTCACTAAGTCACGTAATTTCATCCCTGTTTCCATTTAATTCCTTCTCTTGCGGATGGCCCACGTCTACTTACCTTGCAGGAAAAGGGATTATTGGCAAGAAAACTGGCCAGCAGCTGGATAGCATTTTTGCATACTAGCACCGACTTGTCTGCCAGGCGGCCTACTGCTAAGGCCACCACTGCCTGGAAACGTGTCAGGGGGAGAGCCTATGTAGGATGGAAAGAGAAGCATCAGCTCATATCCCACATCATCCTTTTTGCTCAAGATGATCTTGGAGTAAACTCTAAATGATCTATCCATTCGTTCCAAAGGAACTTTTCTATGGGATATAAAATAGTTAAGGAGTACTCTGTAGTGGTTAGGACATAGTATAGTCATTTATAGGACGAAGACCTTTATTACTGGTAGTAACAACCTGAATTCTATGTTGTTCCTTCTTCGGGACAGATATTTTTGATACTGGATATCTCTTTACTTCGGCCTATACTCAGAGTGGTACCAATGTCTTTATCAAGTAGAAGGCTGTTCACCTTCTGCTGGACGATTCGGGTGAAGAGCTGCAAAACACGGCTTCGCACAAAGGAGTTGACATCATGGCCATGGGCTTGCAGGGTGTCCAAGAACTGGTCTCTGGTGTCTCGGGCTGCTTCCTCTAGCTGGTCACCATTCAGAACTTGCAGTACCATCTCTGCCATGGCTGCGAGCACAGCATTGCGCATCATGTAATTCTGAGAGAGAGAAGAAGTTGGTACAAGCCTCTGCTCTCCAGTACTGACTTTCCCTTTCCCAAATTTTTATACGTGTCCAGGCACAAAAAAGGGACCAGGCCCTTAGTTAAGGTTAAGCCTGCTTGTCTCAGCTATAACTTTTCCTGGTCAACTGCCTAGGTGTTCACCTGAGTCCCAGAGTGGCCTTGTTTACTCAGAGGAGAATGTAGAGTCAAAATAAACAAGAGACAAAAGCCATTTTCCCCCTAAGGTTCACTCAGGTAATCATGGTCGTAGCTGAATGCAAAATCATATCTATCCACCAATATACACTTGAAGAGCATTAATTATTACCTTTTGCCTGAGGTCTCAACACCTTTGATCCTTACTAATAAACACCCTCTTCCCTCCCACCCCTCTATTTACTGACAGAAAATGAAAGTCAGAGGAGCAGGTACCAATTCTATAGTGCCAGCAAATCCACTTCAGATCTAGTGGAGAAGGGGGTTTGGGGTTTTTTCTAGACCAAGAGCCAGAGAATGGGGTCTTGGACAAGAGGTTAAAGTGAATTAGATGAATGAATGGGTCATCTCTGTCCTCGATATTCACCTAGCAGTGCCCCGCATCAGTTTGGGATATGGCCAGGTTTGCATTCAGGGATAAAAGAGAACTGAGATGACAGGCCGATTTCAGAAAGCTTATGGTATGGAGAAAGTAAGGTGAGTCGGATGGTAGGAAGAGGCTTAATCCTAAGAAGTAGATGGGACTTGGGGTCACAGCTGAGTCATTCTCACAGGACTTAAGCTGTGGAGCTGTTCTCTCCCTTACCAGACCTGGATAAAACCAATGTGACATTGAAATAGGCTCTTCTGGCTAGTGTGGCTCAGTGGATTGAGCGCCAGCTTGTGAATCAAAAGGTTGTTGGTTTTTGCAGGTCGGGGCACATGGCTGGGTTGTGGGCCAGGTCCCCAGCTGGGGGCCCATAAGAAGCAACTGATTGATGTTTCTCTCCCTCTCTTTCTCCTTCCCTTCCCCTCTCTGTTTAAAAAAATAAATGAAATAAAATCTCTAAAAAAAAGAAAAGAAAAGAAAAAAAGAAACAGGCACTTTATTCAATAAACTTCATCCGCTTTTCTACAGGAAGGAACTGCCACAGTGATAGGTCCAGACAACTTGACTTCATATGAAAGCTTCCTTCTTGTTAAAAAATAGCCTTTCAACAATGGACTTAAACCCCCCAGAAAAAATTGTGATCCCCAGGGTACCACTTACCTCTCCATCAAGATGATCTAGCAAAATGCACATGCTGGACATCAGGATGGCTGGGACACGCTCTGCTAGTTCTGTCAAGAAGGCTGCAAAGCCCTTTGCTCCTGAAGGGTCCCGACTCAGCTCCAAGGGACACTTCTGTCCAATCTCTCTATGCAGGGAAAACAACACAGCCATAGCAAGATAATTCGGTTCCCAGTAAGGGAAGGTAAGGTTGGTATCTAATAGCTGAAGGAATCTAGTGTTGCACAGAGAATATACTGTATCTCCAATCTTTCTTTATCTTCTCCCTGAGAGAAATGAGAACTAGGAACTCAGAGGCGGAAGAATTACCTTACAATCTCTCCCACTATGCTCTTCATTCCATAATCAGTTGCCCATTGACTCACAGCCGCCACCAGTACAGGTGCCAGGTGTTCAAAGTGCTGCAGCATCTGGATGATCTTCACAGTGGCACCTGTGGAAGTACTAAACATGAGAAATTACGGGCCAAATGCAAAAGGTAGGGCAAAGCGAAGGAGTAACTTACTGAGCATGTGATTATAATGTGTCAAGGCTACACCAAGCAGGTGTGTTATGGCTTCCCGGGTGGGACGGTTCTTCTGGTGACTAATGGTGGGGTTCTCCAGAAGGCGGTAACAGCAACCGGTAACCAAACTGAGAAAGGAAGAAAGTGAGATGATGGAATCAGTTGTCTGGACTGTTACATTGGGACTCTTCCTCATTCATTCTATTTCTATTGCCCCCAAAGTTACAGTCTTCTAGTTTTCTTCATTTTATCTACCACCTTCTACACCAATGTGCTTTGCTGACCCCAGACAGGGACGTGGTCCTTTAAGAGGACCAGCTTTCAACCAGTTATGATCCTTGTGCAGAACCTGAATACAGGGGTAGGCAAAAGAAGGTTTACAGTCATGAGTATGCAAAACATAGTTTACTCTTGTGTTACTTATTAATTATTGTATTATTTACCATATGAGCAACTGTAAACCTACTTTTGCCCCACCCCTATATATGATAAAAGATAGGACAAAGTCACCAATGACTTCTCATTGTTAAATGTACCGATTCATTCAGGCCTCACCTTAGTTAACTTTTCAGCTCCATTTGACATAATCGATCAGTACTTTCCCTTTGAAACATGCTTCGTTTAGCTTCCAGAATGCCAGACTCTCCTCTTGGTTTCTTTGTCTTGTCCCTTCTCATCACCCCACCTTCTTAATGCTGGGGTGCCCCAGGGTATACTCTTTGGATTTCTGCTCTCTTCTAGCTACTTACTGACTTAGTCATCTCATTTAGTCTCATGGCTATAAATACGTATGTTCCCAAATGTATACCTCTAGGTCAGACCTTTCTCCTGTACTGCAGGTTTGTACATTCTACAACTGAATCTGACATTACTTGGATGTCTAATAAGCACCTCAAACTTTGTATGTCTAAAACGTAACTTCTAATTGTCCCTCCCCCCTCCAAAAACTTGCCCCCTCAGCCTTCCCCACATTTCAGTTACAGGCAGCTCCATTATTCTAAATGCTCAGACCACATCAACCTCGACCACGCCCTCCCTCAAACCTCACACACATCTGTCACCTCATCTTGTAAGCTCTGTCTTGAGGAAAAAAACGTATGGACAATGACCAATTTCTCCCCATCTCCACTGCCACGCTCTGACCTAAATCACCATCATCTCTTGCCCAACTTACTGTGATAGACTCCCAACCAATCTACCACTTCCCTCCTTTCCTTCCACAGTCTGTTTCAACACAACAGCCACAGCGACCCCGTTAAAGAGCAAATAAGACCACCTATGGCTCTGCTCAGAACCCTTGAGAGGTCTCAGCTCACTCTGAGGAAATCCCAGTCACCATGATGGTTCACCAAGCTCTGTAGTTTGGTTGCCTACTGTCCCCCTGACCTCACAGACTCGTCCTCTCTCAGCTGCTGTCTCTCTGGCCTCATTGCTAGTACTCGTCGATGCTGAGCACGTGCCATCTGCAGGGCCTTTGCACGTGTGTTCCCTTTCCCTGCCCTTGCTCTCCCTCCAGATGGTCTCACGGCTCTGATTACCTCCTCCGGGTCTCTGCTCAAATGTCACCGACAAAAAGATCTTGCTAGAACAGCTGATTTATAATCTCAACCTTCATCCATCAAACACAATGCCCCCTGTTTTCTCCACAGTAATAAGCCATAAAATATACTATATATTGTACTTATTTTTAAAACTGGCTTCTGCTCTGTAGAATAAACTGTGAGGGCAGAAACTTTTGTTTTCAGTGCCTATAATGATACCAACCATGCACCTATGAGATTCTCAGTATCTCAGTAAATACTGTTTCGTGAATGAATACATAGGCATTAAAGATGAGAAATTAAAAGAAAAGATGAGAAATTCATAGCAGTTTCTAACATTAATTATCTACTTCCTAATAACTCAATGTTATGAGTATATATCTGTGTATTACAGATATAACTGAGGTATGAAATGAAGTATTTAAAAGGCAAGTCTGGCCCTGGCTGCTGAAGCTCAGTGGATTGAGTGCTGGCCTGCGAACTGAGAGGTTACCAGTTCAATTCCCAGTCAGGGCACATGCCTGGGTTGCAGGTCAGGTCCCCAGCTGGGGGCATGAGAGAGGCTACAGGTGGATGTATCTCTTGCACATTGCTGTTCCTCTTCCTCTCTCTCTCCCTCCCTTCTCCTCTCTCTAAAAGTAAATAAATAAAATCTTAAAAAAGTAATAATAAAAGGTAAGTCTAGCCCTCATTCCTCAAAGCTCAGTATTACCTGTAGTCATTTTAACTGCCTACCTGACAAATTCCTCTTCAATTATTGAGTGGTTCCACAGATGACGAATGTCCAACTGGAGTAGCTGTGTTAAAAGCTGAAGAACTGGTTGCCTCTTCTCTTCCCACTCAAAGCCATGGGCTGACTTGGCCCGACCTTTCTTGCCCTAAAAAATCATGTATACATATAAGAAAAAATAGGAAAAAAAGAGAGTCAAGATCTGCTAGTCTGAGTGCCTAACCTATTCGGTATGGAGACAAGGTAGAAGGTAATACAGAAGAGGTATTACAAGTTCTAAAACCTAAAAGAGCTGCTTGTCATGGAAGGGTATGTTGTGACACTTTTGAGCACTTCCTCATAAGCCCTAATCAAGAACAGAAAGGAATCTCAGAATCATTGGGTTCCCTTCTTTTCTATCAATTCCCCCATCTTTCTAGGCCCCATATTGAACGAGCCAGGAACTTCCAGTTACCTTTGCGCCAAGGTCCAGGTCCACAAGACTTGTCTGGCTCGTCATGGTCTCAAAGGATTCCAAGAGGCGTATCAGAGCATAGCAGTTCATTTTGAGGGCATTTAGGTGGGCACGTCTATCTGCTACATTCAAAGCTGCATCATCCAGGACAGCTGGAAGTTCCTGAGCATGGCGGGATACCACTGCAAGGGGCAGAATCTGGAGTCGGTCTCATTCACTTTCCTCAAAATACCCCAGCTTCCAAACACCCGACACTTGCAGCCATCAGATTACCAAAGATCTGTGTTTCATCTCTCAGTGGCCACCATACAGGCTAAGTCCTTTGGGACCCTCTGACCCGGATACTATGAACACGTCCTGTCCCTACTCTCTCACTCCAGTTACAATTTCTTCTTGGCAACTGGAAAGAATCATCTCTATGAAAGAGATGTAGTTCAAAAGCAGGAAGAATTTCTTGTTGGTCTGCCCTTACAGTGAACACACATAACTCTGTATTGCCCACCAAGATTACAGACCTTAATAGGTCAAAGGTCCCCGGGCTTAGCCAAACCAACTGAATCACCACAGCCTTGATATCATCATGTGGCTGATAAAATGTAGTAAACAAGCAAGCAAAAAACAACAAACACCTTCCATCCCCTACCCCCCAAACCCATAAACACCTTTTATCAAGAATTCCAGGGCATCTTCCTTGAGGCCAGGATCTATACTTCGAAAGTGACTATGAAGGAGAGAAAGCGCAAGGGTCAGACAGGAACCTGCAGAGCCCATTCTAACAGATCAGATCCAACTTGAAGAATCTAATGGCTAAAAATGCACGTGAAATTGCTCAACTGAATGAATATAGTGGCAAATTGGTGTAAATGCTCATCAGCAGAGATATCAGCACCCAGAACCATTTATCAGTGAACTATAATTTGGAGTTTCAGGGCTAACGTGCAAAGTTAAATCAAATAGCCACCAGTTCTTTTTAAAGTGCCAGTGGGTACTTTACTTACTGTAGAATGCTGTAGATAGTATCAAAGTGCTCCAGCATAGCCAAGGGCCCCTTAGCTCTGAAGGCAGCCTGAAATGCTAGAGATGAAAGAAAGAAACTGATCAGTACAGAGGGGAGAGACCTTTTGGTAAATTCTATTCATGGCAGAAAATTGAGTTATTTGCTTTTATGGGTAGAATCACAAAAGAAATAGCTGGTTTCAATGTAACCTATAACTCTTACATTTTGTCCTGATTTACAATTAAAGCCTTACTTGAGTTTTACCATATCTCTGAGCTAGACAAAGCAGACAGTGTCATGCCTATTTTATGGGAAAAGAAATTGAGTGTCAGAGTAGTTATGTCACTTATCCAACTTATAGTAGTAAAGTTGTTTTTGAAATTACAAAAGTAGCAAAAGTAGTAGAGTTCCTGTACTTTCCTCCCCGATAATGTTAACATCATCTATAACATAGTACAAAAACCTATTCAAATTCAAGAAAATTAACATTAATTAGCTCAGTGCTATCAACTAATCCACAGACCTTATTTGAATTTTGCCAGTTGTTCTATCTGTGCCCCTTTTCTGGTTCAGGATCCAATCTAGCATATCGCAATGCATTCGGCTGTCATGTCTCCTTAGTCTCCTCCAATCTTTTTGTCTGTCATGATCTTAACACTTTTGAAGTGTACTAGCCAGTTACTCAATAGAATGTCCCTCAATTTGGGTCTGTCTGGTATTTTCTCATGATTAGATTGAGGTTATTAATTTTTGTTAAATTATCATGGAAGGGAGGTTGGGTCCTTCAGATACATTATACAAAGAAGTATGTGATGTCAATGCCTTGTTACTGGTGATGTTAACTTTGATTACTTGGTAGTGTTTGCCAGATGTTCCGACTGTATAGTTTCTATTTTACACTTTGAAATTAATAAGTGTCTTGCGGGGAAATACTTAGAAACTATGCAAATATCCTGTTTCTCATCACATTAGCCCACTAATCTAAGCAACTATTAATGATTTTTACCTGCCACAATTATTACTGTGGTATTTTATAAATGGTGACTTTTTTTTTTTGCTGCTCAGATCATCCCAGACTTGATCACTGGGAGCTCCTTCAACTTGGCCTGTCCTGATATACCCCCTTTATTTGTATTATCTTACTTTCTTGGACCACAAGGTGTTCCAGCTGTTCTTGTCCTTTCCCTGACTCTGTCCTGGCATCAACATTCTCAATGGAATCCTAGCTCCTTTTATGAGAGAATCGTATGTAGAAACCAAATTCTATGCACTGGTTAGGCTTACTGCTGCTGGAGTATCATTGCTTTTAGGCCCTCTCAGTAGAAAAAAGTAGGATATAAATGTATGTATATACACACACCTGCATCTATTTTATCTCTGTATATATTAAACACACAAGTTCATAGTTCATTTATGTATTTGCTTCTTCCTAGCATACCCATAAAACAGTTTCAGAATTGCTAACCCACACCCCTATAAAAAATAAATTTACACCTTGAATGGTGTGGCTCAGTGGACTGAACGACAGCCTGTGAACCAAAGGGTTGCCAGTTCGATTTCCACTCAGGGCACATGCCTGGGTTGCAAGCCAGGTCCCCAGTAGGAGGTGCACAAGAGGCAACCACACATTGACATTTCTCTCCCTCTCTTTCTCCCTCCTTTCTCCTCGCTCTAAAAATAAATAAATAATCTTAAAATATAAAAAAAAATTTACTACCTAGCTTATAATAATTCTGTAAAGTTCTTTTGTATACAGTCAAAATACGCTTTTCAAAGTTACTTAGGTTAGTTCTTTCCTTCTCCACTCCTTTAGTGCAATTATATCAAACATCTGCAATACACTTAGGTTAATTTGTTACTACTTATTACATTTTGAAAATCTGGCATCTTTTGATTTTCAGACTCAGGGCTCTTTTCATCCTGATTGTATTGCTTCTAGATAAAAACTTCAGTGTAGAGGGGAGGAGAGTCTAATTATGTCTTAACAACATGTAAGAGTGGCAAGGAAGTATGGGAGTTGGGACCAATTTTTGAACTAAGTTGTATACCTAACTCTTTCTGTGAGGGAACAAATTCCATCAAACTCTTCTGCAAAACCAGGTTGGTTTGCCTGGAAAGTAGAGCTTGAACTTTGTACTCCATTATCACTTTTGGTGTTGACCTGATATATCACAGTGTTATGTTGTACAACCTGGTTCTCTGTGATTTTAAAGAGATATTTTAAAATTTCCTCCAACTCCAGACCCAGCCGGTGTGGCTCAGTTGGCTGGAGCATCATCCCGTTGACTGAAAGGTCAATTCCTGGTCAGGGCACATACCTAAGTTGCAGGTTTGGTCCCTGGTTGGAGCACATGTAAGAGGCAACCAATCGATGTTTCTCTCCCCCTCTCTCTCCCTCTCCCTTCCCCCCTCTCTAAAATCAATAGCATGTCCTTGGGTGAGGGTTAAAAAAAAAATTCCTCCAATTCCAAAATAAAGTTAAAAAATAAAATAAAATTTCCTTCAATTCGTACTACTCCCCAGCGCTATACTCAGGATATGTTCTTTCTTTATGCTTTTTCTTACCCTTTGCTTCTCTTCCTCTAGTAGATGATTGCTTTCTACTTTACCAAAAAGAATGAGAATGAAAGCATGGGATCCCTCATGTTATCTACAAATCACTCTGCCAACATTTTCCCATTCTTCATCTGATACTGAAGTGAAAAGATTTTCTTTTCTAAAGCTAACGCGTCTCACTCGACCCAAAGATTTATTTCCTTTCTTTCACCTTTGGTTTTATCCTCTGGGAGGCACACTGCTCTTATCCTGCCACTATGCTCAGGTCTCCCTTCTTTAAAACAAAGAAAAAAGCCCTGGCTGCTGTGGCTCAGTGGATTGAGTGCTGGCCTCAGAACCAAAGAGTCATAGGTTTGATTCCCAGTCAGGGCACATGCCTGGGTTGCCGACCAGGTCCCTATGGGGTACTCAAGAGGCAACCACACATTAACCTCTTTCTCTCTCCCTCTGAAAGTAAATAAATAAAATCATTAAAAAAATAAATAAATAAAACAAAGAAAAAAGCGTGATACTTTTCATTTGACCTTGTTATTATATCCCTATTAAATTTTGTCTAATATTTCTGCAATCTAGTTTTTAACATTTACCAATCCAACAATGATCCTCTCAAAGATTACCAATTACCCTTTCTTTTTTTTTTTTAAACTTCATTACAACCAATGATTCTCTTGGACCATATTCTTCTTTACTTCTCTGAAGTATTACCCACTGATCTAGTCTAGGGTCATGCTGCTTTAGGGTTACATTTGGTTTGAACATTTACTAGGTCAAGCTATTTATCTTACAAGCTACTTATCTCAGTTTCCTCTTCTGTAAATTGGGAGTAATAACAGATCACACCTCATAGAGCTTTTCAAAAATTTTTGGTAAAGATTTAGTGGAATAACCATGTGAAGCAGTAAGAACAATACTTAGCATATAATGTAAACCAGTATATGTGTGCTATTTACCACTCTTACAAACCTCTGTCTGTAATCTGGGAAATACAGAAAAATGGAAAAGAAACAAGTATTGTTAACATTTGGCTAATTTTTTTCATTCTATTTTCTATGCACCATATTTCCATTGATGAGGTCAACACATATTCACTCCTGTTATGCTTTTTAAGACTTAATACTGCAATGAGATTATAAAATTTTTATAAACAATTTTTAATGACCACATAACATTCCACTGAATGTATGTGTCTTAATTAACTTATTATTCTGCTGTTGTTAGACAGTATGATATTTCTAATTTCTTTCCACTAACACATTTACACCCCTGGCAAATCTGGATTAAGTCTAACTGACTGCTTACTCCATTCATGTAACCACACAATTAAAAATGGCTTGAAAAAACACTCAACCGTGCTGACTATTCTCACTTTAAATTTATAATTTAGTATTTCTTGGTAAGCCTGTTACAATTCCTAGGCCTATTCACTTTTGTCTAGGCAATTTTCCACACCTTTCCTCTGCTTATCACATCAAGACCTTCTTCCCCAAGTCACCCTCAGTTAAAGGCATCACTTCCTATCTGAGAAAATAGAATTGGACAGAAAAAGAACTTCTAGCTGCCCCAAGCTCTGTATTTACCTGCACTGCCTACATCTGTGCTCATACACTGCCTTCTCTTTTGCTACGGTAGATAACTTGTCCATGCTCTAATAAAACCATTTCCTCCCCCTGTGCACCACATCACATACTTTCTTACCTACTTATTGAAAGACACTGCTTCAGCAATTGTTTTCCCTCCCTTCGGCACCATCAGCTTTTCCCTCTTTCTGATCATTCCCATTCAGCATATGCACATGCTTATCCTACCAAAAAAATCCCCCCTTGACTCTACCTATCACTCCATTTCTGATACTTCTTAAAGCAAAGGAAACAGAGTTATCTAAGCTTACCACCATCTCTAATCTCTCTCCTTCCATTTTCTCATAAGCCTATTCCATCACTCCCCTGAACCAGTTTTTATCATGGTTGCCAGCAATTGCCACATTGCTAAATTCACTAATCCTGATTTGCAGTTGATCTCTCCTTTTCTTTTTGAAATATTCTCTTACTCTAGCTTCTGTTTAGTTCTTTCATTCACTTTCTGTCTCAATGACTGACTGGTCTTTTGTTTCTTCTACTGGTTCTTTCTCACCTCTCCAGCCTTTAAATGTTGGACTTGTCTCAGGTCTTACGACTTCAAATTGCTTTTCTTCTCCATCTACATTCACTCCAATATCATGGCTTTAAATGCCCTAGACGTGCTGAATATTACATCTCAAATATCTTTAGCTGGGACCTTTCCCCTCAACTCCATGGTCTAAACCTGCTCTTCTCATATCCCCATCTCAATAATGACAACCCCATTCTTCTAGTTGCTCAAGTCAAAAAGTCTTGTAATTCCAGATTCTTCTTTTTCTAGCCCTGTAAATCCAATCCGATCCAACAACAATCCTGTTGGCTGTACTTTCAAAATATATTCAGAATCTAACCTTTTAAGAATCCCCTCCACTGCTATCACCTCAGACAAGCTACCTGGTATTATTGTAATAGCCTCCCTGCTTCTTCCCTTGCCCTTTACAGCCTCTCCTCAATAGATAGTGATCTTTTAAAGTGTTAAACCATGTCACTTCCATGCTCAAAACCCAATGGCTTTCAGATTCTCTCACACTGAAACTAAAGTCTTTACCATGGCTTACAAGGCTCTAGACCAGTGCTTCTCCAACTTAGATATGCATCTGAGTTACCTGGGAATCTTAAAAAATGAGCTTTCTGATTCCGTAGTTCTCAGATGTGTCTTCATCCAGCATTTCTAATTTGCTCCTAAATGTTGATACTAATGCTGCTGGTCCTGAAGCCCACACTTTGAGGAAAAAGACTCTGGAATGATTTGTACTACTTTCCACCTGACCTCTTTTTTCCTAGCTTACTCCACTCCAATCATATTGGCATTTTTCTACCTTATGGCCTTGGCACTGGCTTTTCTGTCTGCTTGGAATGTCCTTCCTTGAGATCTACGTAGGTCATTCCCTCACTTTTAAGGTCTCTGCTCAAATGTCACCTATCAGCAAGCTTCCTCTGATTATCCAACATAAAATACCAGTCCCTACCTTGGTGCACCGTATCTTTTCTATCTTGTTTTTTCTTGTTGGCACTTATAGCTCCGTATTTATTCACTACTTGTTGAGAGCCTTGAGAGAACTTTGTTGTCTTGTCTGTTTTGTTTACTGTTGTGTTGCCAGGGCCTAGAACAGTGCCTGGCACATGGCATATCATCAGCACATACTTGTTGAACAAATTAAATGATTTGATCTTGTATATTTATGGTAGAACTTGAATACAGGGTTTTAAACGGCAAAGGCAATGTGACTGCTATAAAAAAAGACTCTTAAAGAGAATGATTGTCCATTAAAAAAATAATGCATTACAATTACTAAAGAAGTTTGCTCTACTGTGCAGCACGTGCAATTGGTGATACCTATATCTATGCCATTAGGTGAGAATGGTCCATCTGTGACACTGTTGGTTGGCCATCCTTCGGTCAACCTCCACACTCCTTATTCGATGTTTACCAAATGGTGATATGTCCAGGTTTAGGGAGGTTCCTAGGTAATAATCTTGATCAGTTTAGCCAATCTGGGTAATTCCATTTCCCTTACTGGTAATTAGTTAGGGAAACAGCATATGATCCAATTCTGGCTAAATCTGTTGGGAAGCTTCTGGTAAAATTTTTGAAGAAGAAGTACAAGATAGAAAATTCCCTTTCTACCTCTGGGAATGAGAGTAATGAGCTGCCATCTGGCAACCATGATGGGAAGGCTACGAAGAGATAAACTGGAGTCAGATTATCAAGCTTCTGTGTTAACTGACCCTTTTTGTTGTAGGAGACTGATTATTATTCTTATCTTTACATATGAGGAACCTGAAGCACAGAGAGACTAAGAAATTTGTTCAAGGTCAGAGTGGTAGAGCCAGGATTCAAATCCAGGCAGCTTGGCTCTGGAGTCTTCGTGTACCTCTCCAAAGCAATGTAACTAAGCCCTGGCTGGTGTGGCTCAGTGGATTGAGTGCCAGCCTGCGAACCAAAGGGTTACTGGTTGGATTCCCAGTCAGGGCACAAGCCTGGGTTGTGGGCCAGGTCCCCATCTCAGGGGCACATGAGAGGAAACCACACATTTATGTTTCTCACCCTTTCTTCCCCTCTCCCTATAAATAAATAAAATCTTAACAAAACCCTCTGCAACGGGCAAGAATGACCTTAAATGAATAGGCTTAAAAAATCAAAAACAAACAAAAAACCCCAAAGCAATGTAACTGATACCAGACCACTTCTAATAAGTACAGTGACATTATGGGGTCTTGCTTAATAATACACACATTTTCTTGGCCATTTATTGGTTTTAATGGGTAACTGCACTGTGTATATATTTTACAGTGTTGCAGCTGTATATATATATTATGTTTTTTTCCATTATTGCACACTCTTGGAAAAAGGAATTCTAGACTCTACAAAAAGTGTTATTTGAAACAGGTCAGGAAACTCCCAGACTCTCTGAGAAAGCTGTCTTCTGTAACTCTTAAATCTACCAGGACTTTATTTCGGCATATGGTAAGAGGTAAAGATCTAAAATAATTTTTACCCCATATACAATAAGACTTTTTATTGAATAATTGGGATAAGGTGGTCAGTGAGTGCACTCTTCCAGTAATGCATCCTATGCAATGCTAGAGAGAAAACAATAGGGAATATGAAAGACATGTTCCTTGCCCTCATGGAACTTAATGGGGCAGTGGAACAAACAGACAATATAATTAATGTGGGATGGTTGTTTTGAAGTGCTAGCCACAGAGGCAGCTATGGAGTCTTACCTCTAAGCTGTGATGGAAGACTTCTGATGGACAGCACCTCTTGCACAACATACTGATTCACCCCTCCACTTTTCAACAATTCTTCTGGGGCTAAGGGCAGATGGAACTCACACAGTTGGGAAGTCATCCTTCTCTTACTGGCTCACAGGGCTGGAAACCAAACAAAATAGCTCAGCACCTGTATCCAAGGCCTGTCTTTTCCTCTGGTTCTATTCCCACCCCCACCCAATATATAATGCTTTTTAGTCTTACATCAAACTGATAACAGTATCTTAGAGGATGTGAGATCAACCCTGGAGTAAAATCTAATTTTACTCATGACTCTACCACTTGATCACGTCATAGGCCTCATCTGTAAAACTGGGCTACTAGTTTCTGATTACTTTATATTGTTGCCGAGGACCTAATGAGTCGAGGAGTATTAAGGCGTGTAAAGAACTGCAAAGTGGCATATTAATGCCTTATGTTTGCATTATTATTTTTTGTTTTTATGGGCTTCTTGTCTCACCTGAGGCCAGAACAGTGGCATGGCAAGGGCTAGTGTGCTTCCTGGTTCCAGAATGGAAAAGCATTAACATTTATTACCTGCTTACTGTGTGCCAGATTCTGTTACGCTATTTGAATATATTATATCTGATCTAATTCTCCAAATTCCACGCTCATGGAGTGCATAATACAGCCCAATTTACAGATGAGTAAAATCAGGCTAAGAAAGCTTAAGCGATTTGCCCAAATTCTGCCGTTGATCTATCAGACTTATTATCTCTTCCACATCGTACCCCAAGGACATACCCACTAGACATCCCTGCCTCTCGTATGCTGCCTCGCACCGCGACATATTACCCCGTACCCTATTTTCCCAGTCTTTCACTCTCCGCTCTCCCTTAACACCACACCTTCCTTACCCGAGCACCTCACCCGACAGTTCCTGGGACTCGGGTTGTAGACATGAAATGAGGCAAAAGCAGGGCGTGCGCAATACGCACCAATCAGCGAAGCAGAATTCAAGCGGGCAGAGAAACCGGCCAATCCTCGGCAGAAGGAGGCAAAAACCTGCAGACGCAATGCGCGGGCAAAGCAACAAATGTGAAGTTTAAATCCCAACGGCCGCAAAGGGGCCAATCGCGACTTCCGCTGCAGAAACCGGTCAATCACAGCGCATGATCCGGTCGTACCGCCTAGAGAGGGGCGGAGCCTAGGCTGAGGATCCGGCCCCCAGTCTCTCATCTTGACGCAGCCGCAGGGTCCTTTTACCCGAGTCGGTGGGAAGAAGTCCCAGGCACTGTCGTCTAGAGATACCGCGTTTCTACCTGGGCAGTAGTACAGCCCCTAGGCTAGTGACCCACTCAGTGAACCCCAAGACAGGAGGCAAGGCCGGGCCAGGATTTGGAAAGTTTAGGCTCAGTCCAGGTTCTGCCATTTCTTTGCTCTGTGACATCCGGCGGGTCACTTCACTCTCTGATCCCAATTTCCTTCCCTGCATAATGGGGTAATTAAAAAAAAAAAAAAAAAAAGAGCGGCAGCGCAAAACTAGTGTGAGGAATGGAGAAAGGGAGCTCTAAGTTCCAGGGTCTGGACCTTCATCTCCCTCACAGTTGAGGGACGACCACGTCCTAGTGAAAGAATGAGTTTTCTTGAAATTCAGTTTTGGAGTGCCCTGGACGACAAAGTGGCTACCTCAGCTGTCTGGCGCTCCAAGAGTTCTGGTTGGCGTAGCGGAAGCGCCTAGGCGGGGCGGAGTGTGAGTGACATCCGGTGGCCTCACTGCGCCAGAATCCGGAAGGCGGGGCTTGTGGCTGGGGAAGGAGGAGCCTAGGAGGTTTTTGAGCGCAGAGCTACCTGGGTAAGGCCCAAAATGGCTTTGTGCAGGTAGTACCCGTGTGAGGCCAGCGCGGGCGGTTCTTGTCATGTCCTTGAAGGTCACGTCTGGTCAGCACTCTGTCCTAGAGCGGTGTGCTGTTGTAGGGGAGAGTCGAGAACAATGGCAGGGAGCCTCGCTCTGGGTGCAGGAAGGCGCCTATGGAGCTGGGTGCCCCAGGCCTGCAGAAGCTTCTCTCTGGGTAAGTGGCGGATGTAGAGAGACGACGCTCTGGGAACTGCCCCTCAGTAAGCGACCCGGATTCAGACTCCACCCTCCTCATCCCTAGGTGTTCCTGGAATGTATTTTGTAAGGGTCACCGTCCCACCCCCCAAAGTGGTTGATCGTTGGAACGAGAAGAGGGCCATGTTCGGGGTGTACGATAACATCGGGATCCTGGGTAAGACTCTACTCCATTGTACAAATTTTAAGAATGGCAGTTAGGCCTCAACAACTACTTTTTTCACCTGTGCGGAATGGTACCCTGATCAATAGAAGAGCAAACACTTACGTGGCTATTTACATTATGTTGGGCACTATTCCAAGTGTCCTACATATATTAGCTCATTTAATCCGCATTATAACCTTTTCACTTTACAAGTGAGGAAACTGAGGCACAAAGAGATTAAGTAATTTTTCCGAAGCTAATAAATGGCTGTGCCAGAATTTAAACTCCAGTCTGGCTCTAGAGCCTGTGCTCTTGATATGGAAGTATAGTGTCTTGTCTGTAGATGCTGCTCAGAAAGATGCTACTGTATGCTGAAGAGTTAACTGATCAAGACTGTGTTGTTGTCTTGGAACTAACACGTTCTCTCATATTACACAGGAAATTTTGAAATGCACCCCAAAGAACTAATCAGGGGACCCAAGTGGCTTCGAGGCTGGAAGGGGAATGAACTGCAGCGTTGTATCCGGAAGAAGAAAATGGTTGGAAATCGGATGTTCGTCGATGACCTGCACAACCTTAACAAACGCATCAGCTATCTCTACAAACACTTTAACCGACGTGGAAAGTACAGATAGTGGAGAAAGTTGGGGTCTGTGGAAGGGGCATCTCAGAGGAGAAGGGAAACAGTTCTTGTCGTTATGAGGAAAGAGATTTGTGTGCTCTCTATAATAAAACGGGGCTTCTTTAAAATCAGTTATATCCACACTTTATTTTCCTCTTGATGCTACTTTTTTTCATTCATGTAGGCTTATCCCCAAATCTTACAGTCTTAGGTTTAGACTTTACCACTTGCCCTTTGCAGCCTAGCCATACCTTGGCCTTTAAAAAATAAAAATTATTGTTGGCACTTTTTGACATACGAGTTTCATGTATTGAAAGTGGTAATTTTTAATTGCCTCATAATACTAAATACTAAATATATTTTTGAAAACCCTTTCACACTGGAATGAAATGTAACAGAAAAATGGAATTATATTTCTGTACCAGTCTCATAAAAAATATTGGGTACTTTTTCTGAGCTGAGAATTGTAGGAGAAACAAAAAAGTGTAATATATCCTTCGCCTACTCCCTGCATATGCTTTTCTAGTTAGGGATATAAAGTTAATAGTCTCACATGTACACTTTAATATGAGGCATTAAGTACCATATGAATGCTTTACCTGACTGATCATCAGAATCATCTTGGTAATTTAACAATTTCAAAAGCCTGGTCCCTGTCCCCAAGGATCTGTGATCTGTGGAACTGAGCTGGGTCTTGTGCATCTGTATGTGTGTGTTCAATACCAAAAAAAAAAAATATATATATATATATATATATATATATATATATCCATACATACAATGCAAATTTAAAAATTACAAAAGGGTAATCAGATGAAAAATTTTCTGATCTGATTATTATTTTTTTGTTCCTTTACAGAGGGTCCCACTCTTCAAAGATTCTTATTCTTTCACATATGCTGTGCATATACAAGTTTGTATTAAAAACTGTATATCTCCTCCAAAAAAATTTGGATTTCACACACAGTTCCGTACCTTGCTTTTTCACTTAATATAACTTGGATATTATTTTATATCCTCACATTATGTACCGCAATGATTTAACCAGTTCCATTTTGATAAACATTTACAGTAGATTGTTTCTGGGCTTTTGCTTTTTCAAAGTATGAGTCCTCTAATTTTAGGTAAGTATAAACTTAAAAGCCCTTAGGTGATTTTAATTACACATGTTTGGAAAACACTGATGTGTACGATAAGTGTCCTAGATAAGAAAGTATTAGGCCTAATCAGGAGAGGTTTCATAGAAGAGGTTGGACTTTAGTAAGGAGAGAAAAAAGCGGTAGAACATTTCAAGGAGGGAAAGATATATGATCAGGTGCATGGTGAGAGAACATAGGTGTGTTGAAGGATGTCGAAACAGGTCTAGCTATAATGAAGTGTAGTATGACACTAAGGAAAGCATTTGATGTATTGCTTTTAAAGAAATCTTTTATGTGAGTTAAAAGTACTATTTGTGTTTCCTGGGAGGGGTTTCGGGTTGATTAGGGTAAGTTCTCTGGTATAGACTATTGATTAAGGACATAGCCTTTGGAGTCAGACAGGTCTGGATTTAAACTCAAGCTCTACCACTCTATTGTTGTGATAAAGTAGTTAACTTCTGTGAAGCTTAGTTTCGTGTTGTTTTTTTGGGGTTTTTTTTTGCCTGTCAAGTAGGAATAATATAATACTTTCCTCATAGGGTTGTGTGAGTTTGGCAAGTGTAAATGGTAATGACACTCCTCTGAAGTATGTGTAGTTATCAAGAATTAGAAAAACCTGAAGAAATGAATGGAAATATATTTTCTTTTAAAGGTTTTATGTATTTTCAGAGAGAGAAGGGAAGGGAAGGAGAAAGGGGAAGAGAGAAACTTCAATATGTGGCTGCCTCTTGAGTGCCACCCCTGGGGACCTGGCCCATAACCCAGGCATGTGCCCTGACTGGGAATTGAACTGGTGACCCTTTTGTTTGCAGGCCAGCACTCAATCCACTGAGCCACACCAGCCAGGGCTGGAAATATGTTTTGAAAAAGAATTACAGATAAAAGTTTGGACTTGAAGGTAAAGGAATTGGGATATTAGGTCTCTTATTTGATCCAAATCTTTTCAAGTAAGTCCTTGTTTCAATTATCATTAAAGAACAATCCACCTCAAAACTTAGTGACTGAAAACAACAATTTATTAATTCATACTCTCTAGGTTATCTGGGATTGGTAAGGTGATTCTACTCCATTTGGTGTGGCCCAGGGTCAGTCTTGTTGCGTTCAGTTCGGAGCTTGGCCAGAGCTAGAATGTCCAAGATATCTAAACTGATATGTCTGGTACCTCAGTTGGGATGGCTGATTCTTTTTCCACATGATCTTATTCTGTAGTCTAGCCCTAACTTCTGTTCATGGAGGCTTGATCCCAAAGTTAAAGATGGAAACTGCAAGGCTTGGTAGGCATAGGCCAAGAAATTTCATGGTCACTTGTACTGCTTTCTAATGGTCATAATAAGTCATAGGCCAGCTCAGATTCAAGGCTCTAAGTAAATGCACTCCATTTTTAGATCGGGGCAGCATGCAATTACAGGGATGTGAAGAATTGTCAACAGCCATACTTGCAGTCTGCCTCAGTAACATTTCATGCCTTTGTTGGCACTTTTTCTTTTGGTAGGCTCAACAGAAGTGAAACTAAATTAACAAGTACTTGTTAAGTGAAAAGTGGGTTTCAGAGAGGTGGATTAATGGGTATGTGTGAACATATATTATGATCCTGGGTCTTATATTAAAGAGTATCAGGTTCATCATATGGAAGAGTTTTCCAAGGGATGGCTGGAGAGAGGCTAGATACAAGAATGGAGAGGCTGGTGTGAAATATGAGCGACTCTGGAACACTACGTGATTTGGTGGGACTGGACAGGAGAAAATCAAGTATTTGATACTGTTAAGTGCAAGGTGTCTGAAGAATACATGTACATGTTTTAGTAGAATATGTGATTGTTAGTGAAGTGAAAATTGATGGTTAAGTTCAATGGGCGTTTATGGAATGCTTTCTACTGTGAAAATACAAAAGGTCTTGTTTTCAAGGACAGAACAGTGTTGTTTTAGGTTTGAAACAGTATGTAACATTTTCATTCAATAAACACTGAACCATTATGTGCAAAGTTACTTAGAGGGCATAAATCAGTAAGTCAGGATTGATTCTTAACTCTCAGTAGCTTTCATTCTATTTGAGATATGTATGTAAACAATATGAATTTGAATATGTAATTGCATAGGAAAATTAGAGTTCTTCCTATGCTGGGAGTGGGGAGTAGTCAGAAAAGGTATTTATTGAAAAGGTGACATTTGAGCTAAGTCTTGGAAAATTTCAGCTGGTGGATATGAGATATGTATGTATACTTAAACCCTATAGATCAGAGCTGTTCAATCCCAGCTACACGTTAGAAACTTCTCTGAGCCTTTACACTTAAAAAAAAATTATTTATTCTTAGAGAGAGGGGAAGGGAGAGAGCGAGGGAGAGAAACATCAATACGTGGTTGCCTCTACTGTGGCCCCAACTGGACACCTGGCCAGCAACCCAGGCATGCGCCCTGACTGGGAACCTCAGGCTGGCACTCAATCCACGGAGCCACACCAGCCAGGGGCTCAGAGCCTTTAACAAAAAAAGAGAGACCAGGACCCATCCTAGACCAATGAAATCAGTCTGAGCTAGAGTCCCAAGCATTCATATTTTTAAAAGCTCCCAAGAGGTTTTAAATTAGGGCTGAGTATCACTGCTTTGGAAAATGCAAGGAGGCAAGGGATTGCTTTTTAATGCCCCTTTACTTTGATTTGGCTAAGTCCCTGAACTCATATTTTTGCTTTTTGATTTCTCTTGGTTTAACGTATATCCGTGTCTGTCTTCCCCATGAACTAAGCCTCATCTCCACTGAGGGCAGGGCCTGTTTTGCACGTATTCGATTACTGCAGTTGTCTAACACCTGGCATATTAGATACTTTTTGTATGGGCCGTTCTGCCTTGATGGATTCTGTCTCCTCAGAGTTATTTGCCAGGCAGGCAGGTGGGGTGGAAAGCCGGGCAGGTCTGGACGTCAGGGATGTGCATAGGCTGACCAACAACCACCTTCCCCAGGAGTCCAGGGTCCGGGCCACTGTGAACCGGGACGCATCCGCGGCTGTCGCTGGAAGCCGCACGACTGGCTGGAGCTGCGGGGGCCGGCGCCTTGGGCAAGCCCGAACCGCAGACACAGTTCAGCGACTGGTTGGGAAGCACCAGGAAAAGCCTAACTCAAACTGCTGGAGTCCCCCTTCCAGAGGTCAGGCATGTATTTCCACAACGCGGGTCGCTTAGTTGACAGATAAGCCAGCTGTAGTTGTATTGGTCAGTGATGGAGCCTCACAACCGTTCCTTTCCCGGGTCGGGATGAGAGGAAAGCTTTGATTGGCCAGTTTTCTCGGGCTTCGCTTCAGGACCGCGCTTGTTCCGGGCGTGGATTGGGCCGCGGCCTTGTCAGCCTTGTCGGGAAGGCGTGGCCGGCACTAATAAAGCTAGGACTCGCACAAGCGGCTGCAGTAAGTTCCATCGCAGCCAGACCTCCGGGGGGTCCCCTGGACGTGGAGCACTGCAGTTCCGTCGACTTCAGCCTCAGCGTTCGCTTCGCCGGGTGTCTTGCTGCATCTTCCAGAGAGGAGACCGACCCTCCCCCGTCAGAGAAATGTGAGTTGACCGTCGTGTGGGAGGCTCGCCATTCCTTGCCAACTCTCACTGCCAGCGCCACTCTGCGGGACGGAAAATGGCGCATTGCAGCAGCTGCAGAGACGCGGGGAACCACAGCTGTGTGTCGCCCCCAGACCTGACCACCCCCAGGGAGGGCGGCAGTACCCCTTCTCCTGCACCAGCCACAGCCAGCACCCCACGGGCGGGGCAGGGGCGCGGGGGTCTCACATTCGTTGCACCCTCTCTTCTTGCCTGAGGGGCGCCTCATTCAAGTCTCGGTATAGTGGAGCCCGGGAGAAGGCGAAGGTGTGGCATGGAGTCATTGGGTAGGGGGCTCGAGGCTCTTCCTTGTCATCTGATGAGATGAATCTGTACGTAGGGCCTCTGGAAAGACGGTCATGGGTGCATCTGCCAGTTAGTAACTTGGGTTGCCCTGCAATCTCTGGATTTGTGTATGTCCCTCACCGCAGCTGTGACATGTTACCCGCCCCCCCGCCCCACCTTGGCAGTGAGCAAAGCTCCAGAAACTTATCTGCCAGTTCTCTGGTGCCGGGTGAGCAGCTCAGAAAAACTGGAGGGGCAGCGCCACGTGATTCCAAGCATCCATTCATCCCAGGGCCACACTGAGGTGTTTTCCTGTCATTGAGTCTTGGCCAAGTATTTGGAAGAGAAACAGAACTGTGGATCCCCATCTTCCTCCAACACATTAAGTTTAGTCTCTGGCCATCTTCAACATCACCCCCATCCTAAGATCCTGAAGGAGAACCATGGCCAGACAAAGTACTTTCCTGTCAAGTCCACAGTATGTTTGACAGAGATTTTTTCTTATTAATGCATGGAGTCCTGGCCTGGTCCTAGATGTATTTGTGTTGCTTCTCCTAGTAACACACACAGAAGGAAAAGATTTAATTAAAATACATAAGGGTTATAACTGTTCTGGTTATTTTACTGTTGAGTGTTCACAACTTCCAACAAATAATAAGCGGAATGGTCCCTTCAAATGCGTTATAACCGTTTACTTTTTCTCTATTTGATTTCTGCAGTTTTAACTATGTGACACTCTATGCATTTTGGCCAAGTCATAGGATTGCATTTGCTTTCATTTTGGTGAGGAGGGTCCTTCTCAGCTGACTGGTTTCCAGTAGTACCCATGTGGGATGAACGGAAGGAGATCGAGAAAGTATGGTGACTAGCAGGGCATCACGAGGCCTCTGACCTTATTCTTGTCATTGGTGCCACCACCCTGGACTGCGTCCAAGACCAAACAGTGGCTTCTACATACTCACTGATTTTTTTCCATCTTCAGTCAGAGAACTAGATTGCTTAGTTCGGTAGTAGTGCAAGAGTCTTGTGGCTTCCATGGCTTTGGATCTTTCTTTCCTTTGCTACCTTTGTGCCTTAGAAATGAGAAAGTGAGCCTTTAAGTGGGGATAAATTGGGTGTAATCTGCTAGTATAGCCTTACTGAGGCGTTATTCTCTGTCTTTTCAGACTGAAAGAAATTCACTTAGGGAGAAAGAACTTCTGGGTATTAGTTCTGTTGTGAGTAGTCAAGGTATTTCCTTTGTGGTGACTTTGTGATGGTTTAATCCCTAGATCATTTATTCTTAGACTACTCCTATGAGGTATGTTTTTGTGAGATTAGGCTTCTGTTTGAGGAGTTCTTTTTGTAATTTCTATTCTCCATCAAATTTGACAGATCGCTCTCCTGCTGGTGGATTTTTCCTCAGGAGAGAAAATCTCATGTCTTAGGTTAGACTTTTGGGAATACTTTAGGAGGTGAATTTAGCCTCCACGTGTTGGGACATAAAAAGAGTTTATCTTGAAACCTCATACTAGGTTAATCCCTTCTAAGGCTAAGGGAAAGAGAACAATCACTGTTTGTAGTAGTGTAAGCCAAGATTTCTCTTTGGGACATAAGGAGCTACAGTAGGCTCCTGAGATGTGTTGCCAAATCTAGAAAAGGAGGGGACAGAGTGTCTACAATGCCTGTACATTGAGGCCCATTTCCCTTATTTTTGCCTCATGCCCATGCTCTCGGAACAGTTTCATAATTAACGTAATTGTTGTTGGCCGCGGTTCTATCTAAGCAAAACCCTCATTTTCTCTGCCAAAAACAAAGCAAGCTGACTGTCCTGACTCATTCCACCTACAGAGGCCATGCCTTTGGTGAGTCTCCAAGTTGTCCTTACAGCAGCCCTAAGATGCTAATTATTGTATGAAACATAACCAGTAAGTGGATCCCCGTGAGCAGAGACTGTCCAGTATGCTCTTTCTTTTTAGATTTAGGCTTTGCAAAAAAGAGCTGTTCTGTCCATAGGCTTGTCCCGAGGGTTTAGTCTTTTGTAGAAACTTCTTCTAACCTGGATTGGAGGTTTCCAGTTTCACGTCATGTAAAAGGCTTCTAACAGTCAGGGACATGCCATTTAGGCCAAAGCTGGAATATTAGTCCCTGTGACCATTGTGTCAGGATATGTTTGAGTTTGGGCAGAAGGGGCCCAAATAAGGTCTTTTGACGCCACCCCGGATGTCCCTGAGCCCCACCTAAATCTTGTTACAGAATCTTTCATCTTTTACTTTGGGTCACTGTGCTGCATCTCCCTACTTGGTGTTGCCAGGGAGCTAGAACCTGTTCTAATTGCATACAATATCCTAATTGCCATGAATTTGATGGTGTGGGGTAAGAATGCATGTGATTCCTTTCTTGTTTTGGGTGCGCTGTGTACTCTGTCCACTTTTCTCCACAGGTCTGCTCCAGCTCAGCCGCCCACTGAAGGGGCAGAAGGGGCTACCCCTGGTGGGGGTCCCCCTGGTCCTGCCCCTAATACAACCAGTAACAGACGACTACAGCAAACCCAGGCACAAGTAGACGAGGTGGGTGGAGAGCTTTTTTCTCTGAGAGTTTCTAAATCATAGAAGTTTAGAAACTTTTATTTTTTTCGAGAAAGATAGCTAAAGGCTTTGGAAGGCAAGGCATCCATTAGGGCAAACCTGTGATCCCATTGGTCGTTGTTCTGTCCCCTGTCTCTAGCAGGGAGCTTAGCAGTTTTGTTTCTGCGTCCTCCCCCGCAGGTGGTGGACCTCATGCGTGAGAATATGGACAAGGTCCTGAAGAGGGACGAGATACTGTCACAGCTGGATGACCGAGCTGATGCCTTGCAGATGGGAGCATCACAGTTTGAGAGCAGCGCTGCCAAGCTAAAGAGGAAGTATTGGTGGAAAAACTGCAAGGTGAATTTTCTCGTCCTTTCCCCCTTCTTTTTTCCTGGGCTGCAACTCACAGAGGGCAAGAAAAACCTCAGGTTTTACATTCCTTCCCTTTAGTGGTACAGGATCTTTGCCCTGCAGAACTCTTCTTGGGAGGAAGTTTCGAAAGCCTCCTTGAGCTGCATTACCCTGAATTGGCCACCAGGGTAGGCCAGAGTATTCAGACCCTCTACCTGAGAGCCAGTAATACCCTAAGACGTTTGCAAATGGTTAGTCAGGCTGCTTCTCCTACCCCGCCCCTGCTCCCAAAGGACCTCTGGAAGAATTCTCACCTGGTCCTTCCTCAGACACACCCAACATTGACACAATGACTTGGGTAGATAGATATTTAAATACCTGCAGCTTTTAGAAATGAGCCGAACACTTCACAGTGAAAATGGAACCAGCTGACTAAAGATCCAAAGTCGGCGCCTCCGTTGCAGTTCCTTTCAAAACAGCAGGAACTAAGGAAAAAGGAGCAGGCTGCAAAGGCTTTAGTGATGCTGAGGGGCTTCAGCTGTGGTGCCGGGGTTATTGTCTGATGGGTAGGGCCCTCCCCAAGGGGCCTGCGGATCTCCTGGGTGATGTGTAGTTTCCTGCACTGTCTCAAGGACAGAGGAAGCTCTCTTCCCGTATCTCTAGTCCTGGCTCCTTCTTTTCCAAGTCGAAGGACCCATTTTTTGTCACTGTTTCCTCAGATGATGATCATGCTGGGAGCTATCTGTGCCATCATCGTGGTAGTTATTGTAAGTAAGTATCGCTGAGGTTACTGGTGGGGTGAAGAGGTGGGAAGGTCCTGGAATCTTCTCCCAGCCCTGCCTGCCTGCCTGCCTGCCTGGGGAGTGGGGCTGCTCTGACTGAGGTATGGAGATCACTGTTGTGGGATCATCACCTGGTTTGGGAGGGAGGAATGTCAAAGACAGAAGACTTTCTTGATGGACAAGGCTTCCCTCTGCAAGATATTGTGGGAAGATGGTCCCTCCTGTTCTGAGGAAGTGGGACTATGCTGTTTGTCACTGTCTTGAGTCAGAGGGAGACATGGGTATGGGACATCTACAACTGAAAGACCTGGATGTCTAGTAACTTGATGTAATTTGTCCTCTTGTTTTCTCCTGTCTCTCTCTTTTCCATCTGGAACTTCCTGATTCCTGTGTCCAGTCTACTTTTTTACTTGAGAATGTGCCACCCCTTCCCTGTTCTCCATTGCCATCCAAACTCATGTTCCTCTCCTTGTTTGCTCTCTCAACAAACTTCCCCGTCTACCTTCTTCCATCCCAGCCCACGCTTCTCCAGCGGCCATTCCTCCTTTTCTGTTGCTTCATTTGCACTCTGTCCCTTAACACTAGAAATGCTGCTCGTGGCACCGTCTTAAAGTAACTACCTGAAGAGCAACAGCTGGCACCTCCTCCCTACCCACTTCTTCTATACTCGCAAATTCCTCCAAAGCCAAAAAGAGTTGGAGGCTAAGGGAAGGGGGTGGGACGTAGCTCTAGTGACATGCCCAAGAACGTGCCAAGATTGGGGGAGGAGAAGGATTTCAATGCCCATGGTGTCTCCAGGAAAAGCCGCTGGCAGGAGAGCCACGAACACCTGCAAAAATGGTGGCTCACTCAGGCCTGCTCTGGTCACTTGGAGCTCTTCTCCTGTGCTCGGCTTGAAGAGGATCCTGGGTGGGCCCAAAGTCCGACTTGGTCCTGGTGCAATACTCTCTTCGATAGTAAAACTTGTTTTTTGGAGTTATTTCTAAATCTGTTAGTCCAAAATTTTCTACGTCTTCAGGGATCTTACAGCCTTTTATGTTGTTCTCCAGAGACCTGGAGAACACATATTAATTGTGAAAATACCAGAACTCTCATTGCCATCCTAGAAGCAGTCTCACAAGTTCATAACTGGAAGGGTCTGTCTCTTGTCCACTTTTTCAGCAGCATTCTGTGCTGTTCATGAGAGTACCGAATAATTACATATAGCCAAAGTTTGGGACTCTCAGTTCGTTTTAATTGTTGGCATAGATAGAGAAAATGCTTATGAGAGAGAAACTGCAAGTAAAGGACCTAATTTGAAAATAACAAGCTCAGAGGAAGCCACTTCTTGCCCTCTTGTTAAGGGGGGTCCTGTTCCTCCCTTCCTGTTGATTAAGGAATGTGAGGGTCCTTGGACTTTCAGGGACTTTCTTCCTCACACCACCTCTATGTACTTGCCAAAGACA
This sequence comes from Mormoops blainvillei, assembly GCA_004026545.1. Taxonomy (NCBI): domain Eukaryota; kingdom Metazoa; phylum Chordata; class Mammalia; order Chiroptera; family Mormoopidae; genus Mormoops; species Mormoops blainvillei. Next base: position 107,543 of record PVJD01004506.1, read on the forward strand.
GGAATGAGGCAAGACGTCCTTCCTGAGGCCTGGCCGATTCTGAATATTTAGAGAAGTCCAGTATACCCACCAACTCAGTCTTGGGGTGGGAGGCAGGATATCCTGTAGACAGTCTGTGCTGTCATGGGCCCTCTCATCTGGAGCCACCTCTCTGTTCTTCCTGCAGTATACGCCCCTCCTAAACCACGTGTACCCATCTGAATTCCACTTTGCCTCCTTTCCTTTCCTCCTCTTTGCATGGTTTGTGGGTACAGACAGTGGAATCTGAGGATGGGAGCTACTCAGCCTGTCTTGGGGACCACTGCTGGGCTTCAGGACAGTGTGTCGAGTGGGACAGGCTCAGGTGTGAGGGGAGGCAAGGCAGACTGGGAACAGAAGGGGAAACACCCATGCTCCTGTGTTTCTTCTGTCCTCTGGTCCACAAGCAGGAAGAGGCTGAGGCCAGGCTGGGCTAGGTCTGGACGCTCACTTTCCATGCAGCAGCATTTCATTGCGCAAAACCATCTTTCCCCTCCCTTTGCCCCTATTGCACACATTCCCTTCGTCCTACCCCAGGGTGGGACTGAAGAGCTGGAAGAAAGCAGTCATTGTACCCTCCCAACGTTCCCCTGGAAGGTCTCCACTCTCCTCTGGGCTCCTCCTTGCCTAATGCAGGGGGTCACCGCTGGAGAAGAACCACCAATGTCCTCGATGTGTCCCAAGCCTGGAGCAAATTCACCCTCTTAGCCCACCCATCCGTGTCACAGGAATTATTTCCTGGGTTTATTTGAGGCTCACCAGATATAGTTGGCTTTGTTTGTTTGGAGATGTTAGCCCTTCTACTTTCTTTCTCATCCCACCCTATATCCCCTTTTGTGTCTTTGCTGTCCCCCTTCCTTCCTACCACCCATTGTGCATGAGCAAATACGCAACTAAACCCTGGGACTTTGCAGTCAAATGAAGCCAAGCTTCCCACATCCCCTTCAGTTTGCCATGAGATGAAGTGGGGTTTCCACTGTGTGTCTGTCATCACCTCTTTGTCTTTTTTCCTAACCCCAATCTCATACTTGTATAGAATAATAACAATTGTACTTCACCAAAGGCATGTGGCATATTTACCAATTTCATGTATTCTGAACAAAGGCAAAAAATACAAATTTCTACCACTACACTGACTTGATTGTTGTTTGGGTTGGAATAACTGAGGAGAGAGGGGGAGGAGAGGAGTGTTGTTTCTTTCTAGGAGTCTAACGTTGCTTCAGCCTGGAAGGGGGGCTTATGTGTGTTGGATGGCCTTCTCGAGATTAAAGATCTGTGTGTCGGCAGAGGAAGTGGTCTCCACTGTCAGCATTCAGGTCTGAAGCAGCCCAACTCTTCCAGGTGTCAGTGAGAGGACGTGACAACAGGAAGTTGAGTGGGGACCTCACACTGACAAACAACTGCAGGTTTTCTCAGAGGTCTCCTGTCTGCCTCCTGTCCTTGTGCCGAGTTCCTCTGTGCCGATAGGCAGATTTTAGAAATGAATAAAAAGAGAAAGCTCTCCCTGGCAGTTGAGGGAGTGAGGAGTTCGCAGGTATCCTGAAACACCCGGCAGCTGTCTAAAGGAGCAGAACCGTAATTACAGCCCCAGGTTTCACAGAGCAGCAGCGGAGACGGGTCCCTTAGGGCTGCCCTTGAGGGTCTTTGTTTCGCGCCTTGAACACCTGGGCTTGGGGACACAGCTCTGTTGGATCCAGCAGGGGAAAGACAAGAAGCTGGAAAAGTTTGCCTCCAAGGACTCGAGGGGCTTTGATTTGGACAGAGTTCAGTGTCTGTGTGTGGTGGCCTAACTCTCAGCCCTTTGTCCCACCGACCCTCACTTGCTGCTTTCTCAATTTCTTCCCATTTTCTTTTCCTACTACCGCACCTCAAGCCTGGCTCCTGTTTTAACCTCCACCCAGACTTCTCGCTGCCCTCCTGCTGCCCTCTCACCTCTTCGCCTTCACTCTGTTTAGCCAAGGGACACGACGAGGGAAGGCATAGTCCCGCACATATTCAGAGTCAGAGCCAGTGGCCCCATGATCTGTGCTTTCTTCATGCTTTTCTTGGGGTCTTTTTGAGCTCTGGGCTTTGGTTTAGAGTCCTTCTGGGAGAACGTGACTACTCTTTCTTTTTACTCTGAGGCAGTAGAGTGGTTACCCAGAGGGCCTCGGAGTCTTGGCAGACCCTGGACGAGGTAGCTAGGAGAGAACAAGAGGGAGTGAGGTTGGTTTCAGCTGGGGTCCCTGGTGGGGGGCTGGCTAGAACTTGGATGCTTGGGCTTCATCCCAAGTCTGGGTGGGGAGGTGGTTAGTGGGGGCTAGTCTGTGAGTGAGGTGGGTCAGGGGCAGAGCTGAGGGCAGCTGGGCTCTTACCTTTCCATCTCTGAAGTCCCAGGTACAGCAGTGCAAGAAGGAAGAGGCTGCTGGCAAAAAGGATTCCAAGGGCCGTCGTTCTCTGCTCTGTAGGTGAGAAGGGTGTAGGCAGGAATCAGCTCTGGCCGGTGCCAGCAGGAGGGACAACGGAGTGTGTGTGTGAGCTCCTGGATGAGGAACTCATGCCAAATGTTCTGCTCTTAGCCTGGAACTGGGCACACAGTAGCATTCTACCTGCTTAAGGGTGGATGCTTGTGTAGCAATTAAACTAGAATTTTATAAATAACCGGGGAGTGATGTGAGCTGAAAGAAAACCCCAGTTTGGGGGAAGCTTACTGTTTAGTGAGCCACCAAATAATAATACCCAGTGCTCCTGAATGTTTGCGTTCTGGATACGGATTCTTTCCTGTTTAAAAACTTTTAATAACATTCTATGGCTTCAGGATTAAATTCCAACTTGAAGGCCCACTGGGATCAGCCCACTAAGAGCAGTGGAGGGTTTGAGGCTCTAGGGGAAGCAGGCTGCCTGTTTCTCTCATTTTGTCTTTCACCATTTATTAGGCAGGTGACTTCTGGCAAATTACTTAACATCTGTCAGTGCCAGTTCACTCGTCAATACAATGGGAGTCATGGTAATACATGAGATCATACATCTAAGTGCTTGCCATAGTGCTCAAGTCATGTAAATGCTGAATAAATATAGTTACCTCTCAAGCTTTAGGCTACTTTCCCCTTTTCCCCACACACCCCTGGCTCTAACTGTGCAGCCCCCCAAATCCTCTTTAGGCTGCTTTATATTTGGCCTTCACACACACCGTTCTTTCTGTCTTGGTGTTTCCTTCCTCCTTGAGCTAGCTAACTTGGTTTGTACGCCCCTCGCACTTGTCCCAGGTCATCTTGCCTGCCTGACTAATCGGTCCCTCCAGCTGGACTGGAATTGGAACAATCAGGAATTGTTCATCCTTGATCTCCAGCACATGCCTGGTGCCCTGGCACATGGGGTGTACCGAAGTCTCAGGCTGTGTGGTAGCAGCTAGGGAGACCTTGGGAAAGAAGAAGCTGGGACTGTGCACAAAACCTGGTGGGAAGCAGCATAAGACCAAAGATGAGCCGGGGGTAGGAGAGCCATGAGCCCAGGATAGAGGTGGGGAGAGGAGGGTACCCCAGTACCTGGTGGGGCAACCCAGGCCCTGGCCTCAATGGGCTTGTCCAGGGAGACGTGGGTGACGTGACAGGTGTAAGTGGCACCTGCAGAGCCAGGTTCTGCTGTCAGGGAGGAAGAGATGCTGTAGGTGCCCCTTGTGCTTTGCCGGAGGCTGGAGAAGGAGGCATCAGAGACGGGGACTGAGGCTCCACCCAGCTCCTCTCGGGTCCATGTCACAGTCACAGCCAGAGGATAATAGCCTGCTATGTTGCAGATGAGGGTGGGTGGCAGAGCTTCATTTGCCAAACTTAGTTGTACTTTGGGGGAAGCTGGAAGAAAGAATGAGTAAGGTTCCAGAGGGATCAACGGGACAGCAGAGGGGCCTGAAGCCTTCTCTTCCTGCTGAGGGTGAGACAGGTTACGGAGGCCGAAGTTTCATCCTCAGTGGAGTGCCAAGGGCTGGATGAGGCGTCCACCCTGGATGCAGGCCATAGAGGGGTACATCTTCCACAGGTAATTGAAAAACAATGGTAAAACCAACTAAGGGTTGGCTGGCTTCTTATCACTACAAGCCAGAGATTTTAAAGGGTATCAGTGGCGAAATCCTCTTCTGGATCAGGACCACCCCCACCACCCCTCCTTGGTTAGCTGTTGCTCCTTTAGCCTGTGTGATTGGAGGCAGCCTGCCGGATCCTGGGCTGGGAAGGTTTCTGGATGGACTTCTCCTGGAGTGTGGCAGGAGACAATCTGATGCCGTCTGCGCTTATGGGATGGAGATGGCATTTAGATTATGGGGATGTAGCCTGCCTATCAGGAAATGCCCTTATATTTGGATTCCACTCTGGAAAACACCCCCAGTAAGAATACCCCTTTCCCTCTCCCCCAGATAAGTCAGCTCTGGCCTCACCTTGGACATGGAGCTGGATGATTTGTTGAGCTCGGTACAGCGAGGTGGTGATCTGGCAAATGTAAGCCCCCTCGTCCTTCACAGTGAGGCTTGGTAGGTTGAGGGAGGCATCGCCAGCCATGAGGAGCTGTTCAGGCTCCAGGGTAGCGCCCTCTCGCTGGGCCTGCCTTTGCCCTGTGGTCCAGCTGTACACCAGCTGGCCATTGCCCCTATGCTGCAGCCGCCACTCCACTCTGGTGAGGTCCAAGCCTGGTGCCATGGAGAAGCCACAGTGCAGGGAGGCTGAGGACCCCAGGAGGAAATTCAGGGAGGGGGTATGAGTTGTCACTTGCAGCTCCACTGTGGTGAGAGAGAGAGGGATGATGGTGGATAGCATCCTCTTGAAGCCACCTGATCTCTGAGCAGTGGGCATACAGCCACCGCTGCCACCTTTCCTGGGCAGTGAGGCCAGCTGAGCTCATTTCCCATCAGATGGAACCACAACAGCATGGGGCTCTGGAAAGGCAGCGCGGCTCATGTGGAAATGTTAACCATTTTGGAGTCGCCCCTGGATAATCTGATGAACGCTATGGTCCTCTCACCAGGAATATACACATGCAAAATTATGGGTTACTGTTGATTTCAGGTAAGAACCACTAGAGTAGCAGGAAAAATTTTGGAACCCTAGTTCTTTCATGTAATTGCTCGGTGACCTTGGACAAGTCGCTTAGTGTTGCTAAGGTCACCTGCCGAAGGCAAGGCTGCTGTGAAGACTAGGAGTAAGACTGTAAAAAGCACACAGTTGTAGTGTTTGTGCCAGCCACGATGAACCTAAAGTCTAATGGGGAAAACAATCAGACAAATCCAGATGAAGGGCCTGGGCTCTTCAAAAATGACAGGCCTATGAAAGACAGTTCTGGAGTAAAGGAGCTAAAGACAAGATCGCTAGCAATGCATGACCCTTGTTTGATTCCTGGACTTAAAAAAAAACAAAAACCCCAAAACAAGGCTATAAAGAACATTGCTGGGACAATTTGGGAAGTTTGAATTTGGACTTTATACTCGACAATATTATTGTGTCAGTTTAAAGATATTGATACTTAAGTATGATGCTCAGTAGTGTAACAAGCAGTTGGTGGGGGGAGATGCGAAGAGGCTGCCCTGGCAAACGTGTTCTTGAGTTGTCCACACACTGCACCCCCTCGTTGCCTGCGGCAATAGTACACCACTCCCCGCCTTGGTTTGCTGAGGTGATGGTTCTGTGATTATGAAGGAGAATATTCTTGCCTTTGGCTATAAACCAAATGCTATAAACCACATGCTGTACATGACAGCATTTTGGGGTGCAGTGTTGGGATTTTTGCAACTTGCAATGAGTTCAGGGGATATCTATCTATCTAGAGAGAAAGTGGCAAAATGTTAACAATCGGTGGACCTAGGTAAATGCTATACGGGTGCTAATTATATTTCACCTTTTGTAGATTTAACATATCCAAAATAAAAAGGGAATATCGAGCTACACCAGGACTGTGGTTTACACTGGACAGACATGACTCGCCCTCTTTTCTGATGTAGTAGGATAAATTTAGGTTGGACCACAAAAAGGTCAAGTGCTCTGGGGCTTTCTAACGATAGGTGGGTAGCTGCCTAATCTTTGGACATGGTTGTCTCTTTGTGGAGGTAAAATATCTGGATTCAGTGAATTCTGGAGAAACCTATCATCACCATGTTTTCAATTTCCTGTGCCCTCTGGGATGTACTGTGTTGAAAAGGGCAAGACCCAGGTTTTACTAATAAGGGATAATGAACAAATTCTGTGTCCCTGTTCTTTGCTTTAGTCAAACAGCAGACCAGACTGGCTTTTCACTGGGAGAAAACTGGTGTTTGGCCCACTAAGACTGCTATGAACAGCATACATAAATAGAGCATCACATTCTTATTCCTCAGGCAACGCAGTGAGGAGAAAATTATCCCCATTTTGGGTCTTTCAGAAGAAAGGACGGAGGCCGAGGGGACACCCTGAGATGACTGATTTGGATGGAGGTGGATTTGTTCCCTTCCTCTGTCTATCCTTCCATCTCCAAATACTTAAAAAAAATCTTTCTTTCTGCTACTTTTCATTTTCTCACCTGTACTCAGCACAGTCCCCTGGGGGCCCTGGGGTAGGTTCAGTGTGGGGTGCAAGACTGCCCCATTCTCAGCATCCCCGAGAGTCCTCATCACTATGGAGACACTGGGTCCCCCTCCAGACACTTGCATGTAGGCGATGAAGACACCTGCTGTCTTAACAGCGTCCTCTTGTCTGGCCTGGAGAAAATAGTGGGAGATCTCACAGGTCACCTCCTTCTCGTTGCAGTCCGCATGGAGCAAGGCCTCCGCTTGGGGAATCGTCACCAGATTCACTGGGCAAGAAGGGTGGCACAGAGGTTGAGTGAGATTGAGCACATGGGGAGCAGATGTGGGTGGGTGTACTGAGAGCTGGGCTGTTCCAGTGGAGGGAGCCGAGAAGGGCTGGGACACAGGGTGGGAGGAAGCTCTTACCTGAGGCCTCAAAGGTAACAGGTGGGTTGTCTTTGGCCAGTGTGCTAGGTTGGAAATTGGTGAAGCCTTCCAGGGAGCCATCATCCAGCACTGGCACCTGTCTCAGCACCAGCAAGGCCTTGACCATGTTTTTACTGCCTACAAACCCTCCATGGTGCTTGCCATCCTCTACCAAGAAGCAGTCCAAGACCACGTCCACTGCCTGCCATTGCTGTTCTGCTGCAAGGCAAAGACTGGGCTGAAGCTGCACCTTCCCACCCAGAAGGTTTTTTTCTGTATTCACTTCCTGCCTCCACCTAGGGAATCACCAAGGGTAAAAATTGCCTTCCAGGGCCCCAGCTATCTCTCCTCTTGTTATCCCCCAAACCAGCTTTCTGGGAAGCATCTGCCTTTTCAGGGACATACTTCTCAGTGTGAATTATTTCAAGTCCTGGATTTGCCTTGATCAGACAGGTTTGTGTTTTTACCTTTATCTCCAACCATTGAATGAGAAACTATCTTTAAGCAAAGGAATTCTCAGCAAAAGCAAAAATAAGTGAGCAAAATTGCCCCGGGAAAGAAGACAGGACATTTGTGCTGTCCAGGGGTGTCGGCAGCCATCTTCTCAGTTTCCAAGCTGGCTGACAGGTACTCCGCTTTCTGCCATAACATGTGGCCTTCCCCTCTCCCGTATCCGGTGTCACCTTCCTAGTGATTTTCTAGCTGGGGAAGCACTTCCTCTTCTGAAGGGATCCCCTCTCAGGTAGGTCAGCAGCCCCCACCACATTCACTATGAAGGCTCCTCTTCATCTGGCTTTTCCCCACGGTTCTCGGTCTCTCCCCAGCACAACTGGTTCTGTCGTCAGCCACCGAGCCTTTCTCCCACTGGGTTTGGAAGCGATTGGCTCCTTTCCCCTCCTGGGGCTTCCCCAGCCCAACGCTTGCCTCCAGCTCCCCACTCACCGTTGTTTGCCGCTCCTCCAGACAGAGCCACGCAGAGCAGCAGGCACCACCCCTCGGTGCCCATGGGGGCTGCTCTTCTCCACTGCCTCTCCCAACTGGGGAAGAGGGGTCTCTCCTGACACTCCTCGCTGGCCCACAGCTCGCAGGTTTCTCTTCTGTCCTCTGCCTGCTTTCACTTTCACTCTGAGGAAGTGGCACTGCAGCTGCCTTTGCCTCTGGGTGAAGCCATTTCTTGTTGGTACCAGAGTCCAGTTAATTCTCCTTTCCACCCCACCCCACACCCTCAGAAATCCCCTGGTGATTTCAAGACCCGACTTCACTGCTTATACCCTGTTGCTCTCCAGTAGCCCCAAGAAAGTGGGGATGCAGGGAAAAGGAGGTGTGGGGAGGAAGGCAAAGACCGGAGCTAGAAGTAGGAACCCCCATAGCCTGGGAACCTTTTCTCATGTTGGCCGGTACCACACCCCCTCTCCCTCCACCCACATTGGGCAGGTCCCAAGACAATTCAGTGTATGGGGGAGGAAGCTCCTCCTTCAGATCCCTAGTCCAATGGGGAGGCAGGGAGTGGCCCAGGTCGTGAGCTTGGAATTTCAGAGAGGCAGTGTGTGGCTGTCCGTCACTTTATTTTGCAGAGGCTCTAAATATAGCCCTTGGGGCTTTCGTAGGCTGAAGTGTGTTTTACAATGCGAACCCCAGGCCCCTTCCAGTACAGAGGTGAAGCTGGCTGGGCCAGGACACATCCTGCTTCCCATCCTCCATCTCCCATGGGTCCTTGTCACTGCCAGTCTCAAAGGTACTTTCTCAGGTCTGCACACAGGAAAGGGTCCTGATGAGAGCATACTACTCAAATTGAGGATGCCAGGTCTCGTTGCCTCTGGATGATCAGTGGGACAGTGGGGTGTGCTGGAGGCTAGGCCTTTATTGCAGTGGTGGTCCCACTCTGGGGACTGCTGGCTCAGAGGTAGGAAGCAGGCTCGGGTTTTCGGTAATCCTCCTGTATGGGGATGGCATCACCTTCCTCCTCCCTGGGACAGCTGTAAGGACAAGGCTCAGCAGGTGCCACCGGATTTTCTCTTTTGTCTGCAGACACAGAAGCAGATGAATCTTGGCCAGTGGCCAGGAGGGGGTGAAGGGAGAAGAGATATGCAAAGGAGGTAAGCTTGGGGGAGGGCTGTCAGGAGGGCGTTGGCCAGGAGGAGACGAAGACTAGGCGGGAGCTAGGGTTGGTGAAGATGGAGCTAGGGAGGCTTCCATGATGTCCCAGGCATGGGTGGCAGGGCTGAGAAGGTGGGGTGGGGCCAGGGACAGGACTGGAGACCTGTATTTTGTCTCTTACTTAGTCCATATTTTCTTTGTTGATGGAGGAACAGGGCTCCGACCATGGTGAAAGCAAGAAACATTCCAGACAGGACCACAAAGACGCGGATGCAATCTGAGCTGCACTGGGACCTCTGGGCTGTGATTGGCAGGGGCCACACAAGAGTTTTTGGGGAGGGCCTACCCCTTGACCCCCCCTCGGCCCAGCCCTCCCATCATTCCTGCCTCTCTCCTTCCCCGCTTTCTCTCCCCTCTCCCCCACCATTTCGTCAAGTCCTTTCCTCATCCCTAGACTCTGCTCTTCCTCTTCTATTCGCACTCCTAGTTGCTTTCTGGATGGTGTCTCTCTTGGACTGTCCTGTATGCATTCTCTCTTGGGGTGGGAATGTGGAGAAAACTCACGTGGCCGACGAGTCGAGAGCGCGGGGGCAGGTGGGCTGAAGTCAGCCAGAGTCTGCACGTGCCTGGCTGTCCTGGCCTCTAGCATTTCTGGAAGAACAGAAATTGGGTGAGCAGCAGCAGGGATTCCTGCAGGGAAAGACTAGGCCGAAGGCCAAAGAGGCCCGAGAAGCGCTGGATGTGATGGAAAGGCAGAGACAGGCCTACCAGGCAACTCATGGGTGTGGGCACAGAAATGGGGCTGCTACTTGAGGGTGACCCTTTCCCCAAGTGACTGGACAAAGAGTTTCCTGGAACTTACTTTTGGTGTAAGGTAAGTGGGTGGGTTGTGGGTGTGGGTCTGGGGTCTGCAATAGATGAGGGGTCAACGAGGGGCTGGGAGCAGGATCACACTCGGTGCACTCTGTGTCCCTGCACTCGTGGCCCTTGGGGCAGGCACACACGGTGTTGGTGGTGAGGGTGCAGTTTCGGATGACGTGACCTGGGGACAGAGGAGGCCAGAGGAATGCAAGACACTCAGGCCTCAGAGACATGCAAAGTCCACTTGCTTAATCCTTTCTCCCAGCCTCCACCCAGGCCCATCCTACCCCTGCAAAGGCGGGCCCCTCCCACACCATCACCCAGTACCTTTGTCATTACTATTCTTGTTATTATGGAAAAAGCTTGGATGTTTTAGAAAATCTGTGGCTCAGAAATAGACACTACGAAAAGTAGAAATAGCTTACCTGATTTTCTCTTACTCACTGGGACTTTTACAACTGAACTATAATATAGAGAGGTAGACACATCGCAAGTGTAAAGTTTGAGAAATTGGTACCAATTGGACTCAGGTATAACCAGCACCAGGTCAAACAGAAGGTAACTAGCAGTGTTATCCCTTTCCAAGAATAGCCACTAGCCTGACGTCCTAGCGCCACAAGTTCTCTCTGCCTGTTTTTTGTAATATATACATGGAATCATGCACGTGTACTCCTTTGCGTCTGGTTGCTTTTACTCAACTCTTGAGATGAATCCGTATTTTTGAGTGCAATTGCAGATCATTCTCATTACTGTGTAGTGTGAATATTGTGTGAATATACCATTTATTCCTCTGTTCTACTGTTTAAAAAAAATTATTTATTTTAAAGAGAGGACGGGAGGGAGAAAGAGAGGGAGAGAAACATCGGTGTGAAAGAGAAATATCCATTGGTTGCCTCTCCTGTATGCCTCGACTGGGGACTACACCCACAACCCAGGCATGTGTCCTGCCCGGGAATTGAACTGTTGACCTTTTGTTTGCAGGATGACACCTAATCGAGCCACACCAGTCAGGGCCCTTCTGTTCTACTGTTCACATGCATTTGGGTAGTTTCTAGTTTTTAGCAATTAGAAACACTGTTTTTATCATCCCTGATAGGTTTTTTTCAATTTTACTAGAGAGTAACTTGATTACTGACATCCATTGTCTTTAAATATACATTTTATTCAAGTGTAGTTAGAGGTTGGGTGCTGGGTAGCTGCCAGTCAGTTATACTGTGGGTGGATGGTATCTGGGGTGCTGACTGGGTTGGGCTTACAGATGGTTAGGGTTGAGAAGAGGGGAGTGATTCTCGGGGAGACAGTGACACTTGGATGTGGGCCAGGCTCGAGTGGGAGCCTGGTGGGGCCTTAGAGCAGCGCACTCATGGGGACCCAGAGAAAGGAGCCCTGACGGGTGGAAGAGGGGTTCTGAAAGGGCGGTTGGAGGGTGCCAAAGACTGCCACCAACTCTAACAATCTGCCTTAGCATTTGCCTCTTTTCAGGAAAGAGAGAGGAATACAAATTCCTTCTTATCCTTATGCCCCTCTGGCCTCTTCTTTCTGAATTCTGACTCATTGCTACTAGAATTTGGTTTCCTGTGGCTTGCCAGGATTGGTGAGCCCACCTGGGCGAAGATCTGCAAGAGAAGAGCAGGGATGGGGGTGGCGGGGTGGTGGTGGAGGGGGGAAAATGTAGGCAAAGGAGAAGAGGACTGAGGAGGGGGTGATCTTGAGGGTGTCTGCCAAAGGGGAAGGAAGGGCTAACTAAGGGGCTTGGATTGGGTAAAAATGGATGAAGTGCCATTGTTTTCCTTGATGAGTGCCCAGAGACCTGAGAGTTCTTTTCACCATTTTGTGCACAAAATTCCAGGCTGATACCTGGTGCTTCTCCATCTGAGAGATGGGAATACTAAGGTTGAAGAGGACCAGGCTCATTCAGCCTCCTCCCCGTCCACCGCCTCATTCCTCAGCCCTGTAGCCAGGTGCTGCCTGAGTGCTCTGGGGAACCTATGCGCTGTGTCTCAGAGAAGGATCGTGGACTGGGCTGCTCTGGAACATATCGAAGGGAGTATAGACTGGCTCAGTACTGGGAAAAGTCTTTCTGGTGGGGCCTGCAGAGTGAGTGGGGCAGGTGTTGAAAAAAAAAAATTCCAACTCTGCTGGGGTTGCTGTCAAGAAGAGAAAAACATCCGTTAACAATAACATGTTGAAGTTAAGTGGACTGAGGAATACTTCTTGTATATTTAAGATGTTGCTGTTTGATCTGCAATGGCAAAATCTTTTCTGTTTAGTTTTTTAAAGAATACAGTATTAAAAGCCTGGTGAGACCAGACATTTTACAGACAAGTACTGAAGTAGTTCAGTTAAATAGTCCTCACATGTGTCCTGCAGCACATTTGTTCAGAGGGTCCACTTTAAAATCTACTCTGTATGCTGGCACATCATTTCTGAAAGTCTACCTAAAATGGGGAAATAATAAAAGGATTTGTAACAGCCACAGATTTTACACTTATTAAAAAAATGAAGTTATGAAATAAAAACATAAGCCACATGCACATTCATTTTCCTCAATTGGCTGTTGTGCAAGTAAAAGTTGTTATCCACTGGCTAGTATATACTTAGAAAGATGCATTCAAAGTTCCAAACAAAGGTCCACTTCAAACCCAGGCAGTTCAAAAGTGTGTGTGTGGGCAGGGCGTGAGGGGTTGTTGCTTGGCTGAAATCTGGGGCCCTAAAGCTACTTACCCCTTTGCATCATCTTCATGCCAGCCATAGACTCATTCTCAGCGGTCCATCAAATGTTGCTCACCCCTTCCATAAGCACTAGACTTCTCTCTATCGCATCAACACACCCGTTCCCAGCGTGCCCCATTTCCCAGCACTGGCTCCTCTTGTCGCCTTGAAGCAGCTGTCTCTCCGACTCTCCCTGCTCTTTGTTCCTCCACACCCAGCTCTGCCAACTTGCTCCCCAAATGCTTGCCCGTCTCACCAGAGTTACAGTGCCGGCAGTTTTCACAGTGGGGCCGAATGTTGTGGTCTGGTGAGTAGGAGACCCCTGGTATACATGGATCACACTGAGAAGCCTTTCTGTACCCGTCACAGTGCTTCTTGAGGAACATTCCTATGAGCAGAGGTCCAGGGTCAGGGCTCAAGGAAGGCTGCTTCTCGCCCTCTGCAAAAGTGGTCCCTCTGGCGCTGCAGGATTCCTCTCCTTGCTGGAGCTAAGATTCACTTTCTGCTTCCCTTTCCCCCAAACCCAGTCCTCTCCCACATTCAGCTGGCCCCCGGCAAGGCCTCCTCTCTTACCTGGCTCACACATCTGGCAGCAGAGTTTTCCCTGAGCCCGGTAGTGCTTCTCTGGGCAGCTCTTCGTGGCTGGGGTAGCCAAGAGCCCCGCCAGAGTCGCCAGAACCCACAGCCAGCAGGAAGGTGGCCAGGCCATGGCTGCTGCCCAGGGAGCTCTTTCTGTGCTCCCGTCGCTAACTGCTGGCTTCGGCACTGGGCGCTGTTTCCTCCTTTTTGCACCTCCTGGGCAGCAGCTACAGGTCTCTGCGTTGCTGTTGCCGTTGCCGTTGCCGTGCTTTAGGTGTCAAGCTAAACTTTCGTGGCAGTTGAAGCTCTACTGTGGCTCTTTTTTTTTTCTTTTCACTGTAGCAACCTCTTACTCCTCCACCCTTTCCGCATGCTGGGTGCTGGGGAGAGTTGTTAAGAGGGCAAATTCTGTCAGAAGACCTGCTGCTCTTTGAAGTCTTCCCCTCCAACATGCAGCTTCTCTGTTTCTGTCTCTCTGGTGCTCATGAAGAATTTAACTCATCTATGCCTGCCTCTTTTATAAAGTGTTGAATATGCAGTTACCCACCTCTCCTGTTCATGTACTTATACAAAAAGATGGCCACATTATCACCCTGTTCACAACGTACAGGGCAATCTGCATGTCCCCTCTTTCCATCACCATAGAGAATAAGCTGCTTTTTTTATAGAGACGAGCAGTTTAGAAAAGGAAGGGAAACCAGAACTGAGTACGTGAAAAAGAATCAGGTTTTATTCTTTTTTTTTTTTAATCTTCACCAGAGAACTTTTTTTTTTCATTGCTTTTAGAGAGAGGAGAAGGGAGAAACATCGAAGCAAGAGAGAAGCATCGATCTGTTGCCTCCCATACGCACCCAGATCAGGGATAACATGTGCCTGGTCCCAGGATCATATATGCCCAAACCGGGGATTGAACCCACAACCCAGGTATGTGCCCTGACTGGGAAATGAACCCACAACCCTTTGGTTATGGGACGATGCTCCAACCAACTAAACCATACCAGCCAGGGCCGGCATCAGGTCTTAGAAGTTTTTAGATTTTGGGAAGAAACTAGCACCACAAGGCACCCTCACAGTCACATCAAGCACGGTAGCTCTGCAGCAGAACTACTGAATCTTTGGAGTAAGTGTGGTGAATAATGGCTATAGTTAGTGTTGCCTTGCACTAGCTGAGGTCTGGTTTTATGACCACAAGAATTTGCTATGGAAGTGTTAGAATGGCAAACAAGGGACTTAAACATGTGTCACACTGTGTGCTAGGAGATCACATATGATCTAATTTAGTCTTTCTGCCAGTCTAAGATGCAGGCACCACCCACTGCCCATCTCTCCTTCCCCCCTCACCCCACTGCCACCTTCATTTTCCCCTTCCCACCACTGGCTGTGTCAGTCATTGATGTCCTGGAGCCCCTAGGGCATCTCCCCTGCAAGCCTTGAGCCCTGGGATTAAAGGCACTGGCATTGGCCTATGGGTCACCTCTTCCCTGTTTCTATTTTTTTTCTTTTTTATCCTTTCCCAAGGACATGCTTATTGATTTTAGAGAGAGAGGAAGGGAGGGAGAGAGAGAGAGGAAGGGAAACATCAATCGGTTGCCTCTCATATGTGCCCTGACCAAACCCACAACCCAGGCATGTGCCCTGATCAGTAATCGAACCCACAACCTTTTGGTCCATGGGATGACACCCCAACCAACTGAACCGCTCTGGCCAGGGCTCATTTTGTCCCTATTTCTATGGTTTTGGGAATATTGGAAATAGCTGGACTTTCCCCTCTTTGAGTCCTGGAGCACATGGGTCAGATGGCCGCCCCCTCCTCTTTCCCTGAGGATTGAGGTGTGGGGTGGTTTGTTTCTCTAGGCCGCTTTTCATTCAGAGGTTTTGCAGTTGTTTCCACAGGGCTCATAAAATGTCACATCCCTGTGATCTCACATGTTAGATCTGTTCTCTGTCTCACTCTTCAGTTTCCTTTCTCTTCATTTTTTCCACCCTCCTGCCTTTCCCTGACCCCCCTTTAGTCTTCAGGTGGACCCTCTTGAGTGGGAAGCCACACATGGGTATGATTTGAATAGTTACTTAAGCAAAACCATCCTTTTCAATGTTGGGCGGGCTGCTCAAGTTCCCACCTCAGAGTGGTTAACTTTGGGACCTGAGCATTTTGCTGTCACTAACAGTCTGGCCCCATTCCCAGATCATGGTCCGAATCTCCACTGTTGATCTTAAGCATCAAGGAGAGCATCGAGAGATGGGATCCCATGGGGATGGATATGACCCTAGAGGGAGGATGGGGTTGTAACTTGCTGAAGGAGAAACTTGCTGAAACTTGCCGAAGAGGGAATTGGAGAGCACCGAGAACTAAACCTAGACTAGACCTGAGCTGCTAACCCACGTGAGGCCTGTGTCGCCCATGCCAAGGCCCAAGTCCTCTCTTCAACTCATCACTTCTCCATGGGGGAGAGGGCAGGAGCAGGGTCTGCCTGGCTCTCTCTCTGGTCGAGAGGAAGAAAGACAGGTTTCAGTACCTTATTATTCTCCCACCTTCTGTACTGTTTGCATCGACTTGTGGTAAGCGTTGGCCTCTTCTAGACTGGCTTCCTGGACAGTCCCTTCCTCTTGTGTATAGGCCCTGTGAGTGCAGTCTGTTGACCTCTCTCTCAAAAACTTCCATCACCTCTTTCTGTTTGGGGGTTCAGCTTCTCCCCATACCGGTGTGGCACAGGTATGTGGTGTTTTCTCAACAGCTCCCTCCTTTTCTTGCATCTCCAGAGACAGGCCCAACTGAAGCCTCTCTTTTGATGACTTTCATTATTTTTGAGAGGTCCTGACCAAACCCTGAGTCCCGAGCAATGACTGTAGCCTGAATGTCAGCTGGGGTCGCCCTGCTCCTCAATACCTGGATAAGATGCTCCTCACTTTCCAGTCAGGGCAGGGCCTGGGCAGGCTGGGGGAGACTGGGCTGTTGACTGGCACACATCCCAGTGAAGCCAGTGTTATGGTAGCTTCTGGCTCTGATTCCTCTTTCAGCTGAAGTCTTATTTTTCCTTCTCTGCTCCTGGCTGTTCCCTACCTTTGCCCTGTCACAGGCCCCAAATTTGGGACACAGGATTTTCTTGAATTTCCCTTCAAACCAGTTGTAAACAGGCTGTTAAGTATGACAAAATTTTTACTGAAGCTTTATATATCATAAGAATAAAACCTAAAATTGCACTTTGCATATTGTTGTTCTTTTTAAAAAATTTTTTTTGTTGTTCAATTACAATGGTTCCCATTTTTCCCCATTATTCTCCCCTACCCTACTCGACCCCCATGTCCCCCATTCAGTCCTCCCATCTCCCCATTGTCTTCGTCCATGGGTACTTTATACATATTCCTTGACTTGACCCTTCCCCTCCTTTCCTCTGTTACCCCCCTCCCACCTCCCCTCTGGCCACTGTCAGTTTGTTCTTTATTTCCATGTCTCTGGTTCTATTTTGCTCGCTTGTTTGTCTTGCTGATTAGGTCCCACTTATAGGTGAGATCATATGATATTTGTCTTTCACTGCCTGGCTTATTTCACTTAGCATAATGCTTTCCAGTTCCATCCTTGCTGTAGCGAAGGGTAGGAGCTCCTTTCTTTCTGCTGCGTAGTATTCCATTGTGTAAATGTACTGTAGTTTTTTGATCTGCTCATTTACTGATGGGCACTTAGGCTGTTTCCAGCACTTGGCTATTGTAAATAATGCTGCTATGAACATTGTGGTGCATAGGTTCTTTTGAATTGGTGTTTCAGGATTATTGGGGTATAATCCCAGCAGTGGAACTGCTGGGTCAAAAGGCAGTTCCGTTTTTAGTCTTTTTAGGAAATCCCAAACTGTTTTCCATAGTGACCGCACCAGTCTGCCACTGGTACCAACAGTGCACTAGGGTTCCCTTTTCTTCACAACCTTGCCAGCACTTGCTGTTTGTTGATTTGTTTATGATGGTCATTATAACCAATGTGAAGTGGTATCTCATTTTGGTTTTAATTTGCATCTCTCTGATGGCTAGTGATGCTGAGCATCCTTTCATATGTCTCTGGGCCCTCTGTATGTCTTCCCTGGACAAGTACCCGTTCAGGTCCTTTACCCATTTTTTTTTTCTTTTAAAATGTTTTACTGTCACTTTGAAATGAGTAATGAAGTATTGTTTCTCAGACCGCCTAATTGGATTGTTTGTCTTCCTGGAGTGGAGTCATGTGAATCCGTTACGCATTTTGGAGATCAAACCCTTGTCCCAAGTATCATTGGCAAATATATTTTCCCATAAGGTTGGTTCCCTTTTCATTTTGCTGATGTTTTCTTTAGCCATGCAGCTTTTTAATTTGATGTAGTCCCATTTGTTTATTCTTTCCTTTATATCCCTTGCTCTAGGGGACAGATCAGCAAAAATATTGCTGCGTGGAATATCTGAAATTTTCCTGCCTATGTTCTACTTTAGGACTTTTATGATGCTATGACTTATATTTAAGTCTTTTATCCATCTTGAGTTTATTTTTGTGTATAGCGTAATTTGGTGATCAAGTTTCATTTTTTTGCATGTAGCTGTCCACATCTCCTAACACCCTTTGTTGAAGAGGCTATTTTTACTCCATTTTATGCTCCTGCCTCTTTTGTCAAGTATTAATTGACCATAGAGACATGGGTTTGTTTCTGGGCTCTCATTCTGTTCCATTGATCTATGTGCCTCTTCTTATGCCAGTACCAGACTGCTTTGATTACAATGGCCTTGTAATATAGTTCGATATCAGGTATTGTGATCCCTCCCACTTTGTTCTTCTTTCCCAAAATTGCTGAGGCTACTCAGGGTCATTTATGATTTCATATAAATTTTTGAAATGTTTGTTCTATATCTGTGAAATATGTCATTGATATTTTAATAGGGATTGCATTGAATGTATAAATTGCTACGGGTCGTATGGACATTTTGATGATGTTAATTCTTCCACTCCATGAACATAGTATATGCTTCCATTTATTTGTGCCTCCCTTAATTTCTTTCTTCAGTGTTCTATAGTTTTCTGAGCACAGGTCTTTTACCTCCTTGGTTAGGTTTATTCCTAGGTACTTTATTTTCCTTATCACTATAGCAAATGGGATTTTTCCCCCTAATTTCTGTTTCTAATATCTCATTGTTGGTGTACAAAAATGCCTTCAGTTTATGAATATTGACGTATCCTGCTGTTTCGCCAAGTTCACATATTAAGTCGAGTAGTTCTTTGGTGGAGTCTACAGGGTTTTCTCTTGGGGTCATCTGCAAACAGTGACAGTTTTACTTCCTCCTTTCCAATTTGGATGCCTATTATTTCTTTTTCTTGTCTGATCACTGCGGCTAGAACTTCCAGTACTATGTTTAATAAAAGCAGTGAAAGCAGGCACCCTTGTCTTGCTCCTGATCTTAGTGGGAAAGCTCTTAGTTTTTGCTCATTGAGTATGATGTTGGCTGTACGTTTCTTGTATATGGCCTTTATATGTTGAGGTATGCTCCCTCTACTCCCACTTTGCTGAGTGTTTTAATCATAAATGGGTGCTGTACCTTATTAAATGCTTTTTCCTCATCTATTGATATGATCACGTGATTTTTGTCTTTCCTTTTGTTTATGTGATATATTACATTTATTGATTTCTGAATATTGTACCGTCCTTGAATCCCTGGGATGAATCCCACTTGATCACAGTGTATGATCTTTTTAATGTATTGCTGGATATGGTTGCATATTCTTGTTCTTAATGGTCCATCCCACCCCTGAGGTTGTTCAGTGGTCTAGCTACCCTACAAAGCAGTGAAGGCAGTGACCATCTTGTTGACACCTCTTTCCCCTCCATTCTCCTTTTTCTGTTACAGATTGACTTTCAGAAATCTGGCAGGCATCATATCTGATCTCTTTTTATCCCCTAACCCCAAAATCAGCCTTGCCTCTTTATATCTCTAATATAGATATAATAGATATCTATCTATATCTATAAGTCAAAGTACTCCATGGAACTAAACTCTCTTCAAGAGTTTTCCTTAGAAGGAATTTCTGTTATATTACATAGATGTCAGAAATTACTGTTTGTGATCCCTATCAACCAAATCCCTTATTTTTCTAGGCTTTTTTGTCTCCTACTCCATTTTTTTTTTAAGATTTTCTTTCTTTCTTTTTAGAGAGAGGGGAAGGGAGGGAGAGAGAGAGAGAGGGAGGGAGAAAAACTTTGGTGTGCAAGAGAAATATTGATCAGTTGCCTCTTGCACATGCTCTGCCCAGGGACCGAACCCGCAACCCAGGCATATGCCTTGACCGGGAATTGAACGGGCAACCTTTTCGCTTTGTGGGACAATGCCCAACCAACTGAGCCACACTGGTCAGGGTTCCCACTCCATTTCTTATTCCTCCACTCCTACTTTGACCCACTGCTTTAGACTCTCCTTCCCAGGAGCCTTTATAGAGCAGCTGGGCAGGACAGTGAACACTGATTGACAAGGGACTGGGTACTCACGCCCTCCTTCTGTAATTTGCATTCCTGGGACTCCCCAGTCTGGGTCTTGGGGGAATTCACCAGCTGTGGGTACTTCTTCCCACCTCTGATCACTTCAGTATTGTAGCCCCAGCTCCTACTGTCTCCTAGCATATAAGGTACTCACTGAATATTAGATGGTTCAGCCTCAGTCTTGTTCCTCAACAGTTCTATCTACAATTATAAAATTGGAATTTCAGGGAGCCCAAGGCCACATTGACCTCCTAAATTCTACTCCTCATTCATCTGACAAGTATTTTGCTTCATGTCCATTCTGTTCCTGATACCAGTTAAGTAAGAAGACACAAAGATGAAAAAAATAAACATGTGCCCTGGCAGGTATGGCTCAGTTGATTTGGGCATTGTTCCTGCACCAAAAAGTCGTGGGTTCAATTCCCAGTCAAGGCACATACCTAGGTTGCTGGCTTGGTCCCTGATTGGGGCATACACAGGTGGCAACTAATTGATGTCTCTCTCTTACCTCGATGTTTTTTTCTCTCTCTTTCTGTCCCTTCCTCTTTCCCTGAAGTCAATAAATGTATCCTCAGGTGAAGATTAAAAAGAAGGAAAAAGAAAACTAAAAAATAAACACATGGTTTCTCTTTTCATGGAGTTGATGCACCAGTGAGAGTCAGACATTGATCAAATAACCTCAAAGACAAATGTAAAATTATTAGTGATGGTCATTATTGCAGCACCGTGACAGGGAGAGTCAGGGTGTGATACAGGTGCCTGTCCACTAATAGGAGGATTTGAAGGGGAGGCAGTGTTTCTTCCAGGGAGCAAAGTTTAGCTGAAATGTATGGGGTCTGACAGCTCTCACCTTCTAGAGAATCGTTTTTTCCTTTGGTTTTTAGACATCACCCTATTCTTTCTTTGAACACTTCTATTCTTAGATCAATGATAATTTTTCTCATATACAGATTATATAAAAGAGGGATGATATGTTCCTTGAAGGCTGGGAGAATATGTGTGTGCGCGTATTTTGAGTGTAGGTTTTTCACTACTGATTCAATACAATTTCTCTAGAGTCAGCTTTGGTAGGTTGTATTTTACTGGGAGATTCTTCAGTGTTTCATATTATATTTTACTAGGAGACTGTCTATTCAATGTTTCATATTTATGGGCATAAATGTTTTAATGTCACCACTAGATCTATAGTTATTTCCCCCTTTTCACTCCCAATACTATTTATTTATAATTTTCTCATGTTTTCCTTGATACACTTTGCCAGAAATATGGCTAATTAATTAATTGCTTCAAAGAATCACCTTTGGATTTTGTTGTGTTTCCCTCTTATTTCCTTCTTTTCTGTTTTATTTTACACTTTGATCTAATTTTAAAATTATTTTCTTCCACCTTTCTTGGGTTTATTCTGCCATTCTTTTTCTAACTTCTTGAATTGGATGCTTGGTTCATTAATTTAAATTTTTCTTTTCTTTTAAGATTTTATTTATTTATTTTTAGGGGAAGGGAGGGAGAAAGAGAGGGAGAGACATATCAGTGTATGGTTGCCTCTCATGCACCCCCAACTGGGGACCTGGCCTGCAACCCAGGCAGGTGCCCTGACTGGGAATTGAACCGTCAACCCTTTGGTTCACAGGCCAGCACTTAATCCACTGAGCCACACCAGCTAGGGCTAAAATTTTCTTTTCTATTATGTGCATTTAGGCCACAGACTTCCCTCTAAGAACTGCTTTAGCTACATCTCATAGGTTTTGCTATATTATCTTTTCATTATTGTTGGTTTATCTTTTTCTGATTAGTATTTATTTTTGACCTATATATTATTTATAAATACATTAAAAAATTTACAGATCTATGAAGTTTAAACTTTTTCCTTTTTATTAATTTTAATTTTATGTAGCTGTGGTCAGAGAATGCCATTTGTATGTGTAATATGGGACTGAATGTGTTATGTTACATGGCAAAGGAGAACTAAAGTTGCAGATGGAATCAAGGTTGCTGATGAGTTGACCTTGAGAAGAGGAGATGACCCTGAATTATCCAGATAAATCCACTGTAATAACAAGGGTCCTTATAAGTGGGAGAGCAGCAGAAAAGAGAGACCGAGAGAGGTGGCAGCATGAGAAAGATTCAGCCTGCTGCCGCTGACTTCGAAGATGGAGGAAGGGGGCCAGGAGGCACAGCATGTGTGAGGCCGCCCGAGAGCTAGAAAGCAAGGAACCTAATTCTCCCCTGGAGTCTCTAGGAAGAGAAGTGCAGCCTTTGGTTTCAGCCTAGTGAGCCCCAGTTCAGACTACTGACCTACAGAATTACGATAGTAAATTTAGGTTCTTTGGCAATTTGTTACATATAGATCCGCTGGCATTTCTTTGAGGTTTACTCTGTGGCCTAGCTAGTATGTGGCTATAAATGTTTTATGTGTGCTTGAAAAAAATGTATAATTCTGATTAAGTGGTCTATCCAAATGTTTTTGATTTTGTATTGTACTTAATTGATAAAATGATTTTGAACATGTATCCCCAAACATATACAACATTTAAAAATAAATTATATTTATAGATTATATATTCAAATATAAATTCTGTATATGTATATATAGACATTAAAAAGGACAAGGTACAATTACATAGTCACATAAAAATGTAGAAAGGTTGAGAAAAAAGTTGGGGAAACAATATTTAAAGATAATATCGTTTTACTTATTTACAACATAAAAGATCATTTTGCTCTCACTAAAGTAATATGTAACAACATTTTATACAATATAACGATATACTAGTAGTAATATATTTAGTAACAGCAATGAACGATGTGCTTTAATGTTTCATTATTTTTTTGAAATCTTGCTTCAATAGTTTATCTATAGTGACTAGAAGATTTAGGTCTAAGTTCAAATATTTGGTTTTAATGACTGACTTAGATGAAAAAGGTGCTCTGGATCAAACTGTTTCTGGTATGTTTCCTAAGTTTTGCAAGGCCATCTTCAACAAGGCTTTGTTGTCCCAGGTATTTATGCCGTCATCGGTCAGTTCTTGTGTAACAGGGCTTTTCTGTTGGGATCTTCGGTGGCTCAGGTTGAGGGTGTTACCCTTCAAACTGTTTCTGCAGTTTGTTTTCAGACATTCTAGGAATATTACTCGCCCTGAGACCAATTTCTTTTCCTTTTTCATTTTCTTATTCTCACCTGAGGACATTTTTTCATTGCTTTTAGAGAGATAGAGGAAGGGAGAGAGGAAGGGAGGGAGAGAAACGTCGGTGCGAAAAAGAAGCACTGATTGGCTGCCTCCCATACCCCAGTAGGGGGATTGCACGCACCTGGACAGAGACAGCGCCCACAACTCAGGCATGTGCCCTAATTGGGGATCGAACCCACAAGTTTTCAGTTATGGGACGATGTTCCAATCTACTGAGCCACACCTGTCAGGGCTGAGACCAATTTCTTTGTTATTTTCTTGAGGGCAGAGGAGGTTTCCTGACCATGATAATATAAATTTGAACCCTAAACATGAGTGAGCACAGGCTTGTAGTTACAGATTTTCAAGACAATTTTTTTTTCTCCACCCAGAAAGCAGACAGAGACAGGCTTTGTGTTGGTAAGTGGTTCTCTCTAGATTTCCCGTACAGGTTTCCAGCTAATGTGGGATGGTGTCTTTTCCAATTTCCTGTCTGACGGAGCCCTCTGGACTGATGTGTGGTTAATGTATTCACCCAACGGAATGTTTCAGAGGAATGAACATGAATGCCCTACATGCAGTCACATACACAGTATGTGAGTCTCAATGGCTGCTCATGGGCTCACCCCAGAAATTTCCAGTGCTGCATGCGTCTCTGGCACCTGGGATTTCCCTTTCTTTTGAGGGCTTAACTCTTTGTGTAAAAGAATGTTATGTAGCATTTCAAGACCTTAGTCGCAAATGTCAGAAGTCCCATTTCACAGCGTGCCATGTGACCTTCTTTCTAAGTTCTCCTTTCTTATTTAGGGCTTGTTTGATTCTTGTGATTTTATGTGCTGTGTGGTTTAAAGAATTAATTCTGATTTAAGGTAAAGCTAATTTCTGAAATCAGATATATGTAAATTGACATGTATATGGGTTGTATATTGAGGTTTTCTGTCAGTCTTGTAGCCAGTGAAGGGCAAAACCAGTAAAGGGAAATTCTCAAAGATACCAGGGCAAGGGGAGAAACAGTGAGGGTCCTGGGCCCCAAACCCACAGAGACAGGAGGATCCCTGGGTAGGTGGAGACAGCATGGCTTTCAGAATCACTCAGATTAGTGGTCCACAAGCGTTTCCGACAGTTTTTACCTGGACCATCCTGGGTGAGTCCCAGGGCCTCTCAAACTGAGTCTGTGTCTACTTGGAGATAGTGTCATATACTCTGCAGCATCTTGGGAGAATTAGAGGGAATAATATAAATGAAATGCCTTGCCTCATTTGGGTACTCAATAAACATTCATTTCTGTTACCCCTTTCTTGGTTCCAAGAAATGGGGTTGAAGGCACAGCAACTTCACCTGGGAACTAAACCGAAGGAGCATGAAAGAAACAACAACTTGCTAAACTGAGCAAGATGTGCATGTGCAGTGTGACTGCTCCATGCATTATTCACAGTCAGAGCATCCTTCATAATGCAGAAAAGTGACTTTGCAAGGGATGGGGGTATTTCTCTTCCCAGTGGGCTCCTGACATTTCCTTCTTGCTCTTTTCCTGAGTGATTCCTCTTGCCGACCCAGATAACTGAACAATGTACACACAGCGAGTCTAGTGATCTCTGCGGAGGGAGGCAACTCTGTGATTTCTCCAGACTTATACTGAGCCTAAAGCACTGTGACTTCTGAGAGTAACTTACCTTCCTTTCTCCTTCTGGCTTCTGAGGGTATCGTTTGAGCCCTGTATCTTAGAGAAAGTTCACTTCCTTGAGGCGTGCTGGAGCCAGCTCTTGCTATCTAGCCACCTGTTTGCTAATTGTCCAGAATTTGATGAGCTGGTTACATTTCGATAGTTTGGAATTGGCTGTGGTGGGAGTGTTTACAACCATGTAAATCAGCAAATGCTGCAAATCGAGGGGTTCCCGACCCAGGGAGCAGGCTGTCGAACATTTACCACATCCGTTCTACTGGCTTACTATGGCCAGGCTTAATAAATTGTCTTTAGTTCCTTTCTGTATCCTGGAGAAGCAGTGTTCTTTCCTATCTAGGCCCTAGGTCCTCTCCTGGCCTCTAGACAGAACTAGTCATTTTGAGCCTCTGCCTTACTCACTCTAACCAGCATAGGATCCAAAACTAGCAGAGCTGGAAAGGTTTCTGATCCTGTGGGTCTATCCCCTCAATTTACAAATGTCATAACCGCTAGGGAGGAGGTGAAATGACCTGCTCCCTGTGGCAGAGTTGGGAGAAAAGCCAGGTCTCCTGAATCCCATTCTACTGCTGACTATAGCATTTTCAGAGCCACACATATTGGATGCTCAGTACATGTGTTGAATGAGTTTACACATGACAGTACTTTTGAGCTCAGCCTTCAGGTTTGCCTTGACTGCTCTTCCTCTATCTTTTTGCTGCCTATGTCACAGAGACTATTTCCTGCTCTTTTGCTCTGTGAAACCATCTCGATTTTTTCTTTGCTTTTTTTTTTTCTAAATCGAAATTTAATTATTCAACTAATATATTCATACCATCTCTTTATGGAAAATTAAACCAGCAAAATCCATCAATTCCACCATTAGTTATATACACTAAGAATTCTTGCACATGTGCCCCAGGTGTATTGTCCTGATTTGCCTCGGTTGCGGGTTTGATCTCCAGTCAAGGCACATAAAAGAATCAACCAATGAATGTATAAATAAGAGAAACAATAAATTGATGTTTCTCTCTCTCTCTAAAAATCAATTAAAAAATAAAAAAAGAATAAAGCCCATTTTTTTCCATTGACCTAGCATCTCAGCCTGGCGGGCAGAATTCTCCAAGGGCCCCAGCACACATGTGTTTTGGGTTTTGTTTTGTTTTGTTTTTTTCCTTTCATAAGTAATATCTGTCTGGAAAAAGTCCAACCATTGTTAATATAAAAGAACCGTTTGCGCGACATCGATGTAACCTGATAGCCAAGGAGAGTGGACTGGAATGCACATGCGTGAACAATGATGATTTCACTATACTAGTCAGTGGGGGTGGTAGACGCTGTTGAGTGAGCATGTGTACTGTGTGGCTGTCACATTCAAAATGACTGAAAGAGTAGAGGAACAAATCTGTGTCAAATTTTGCATTAAGCTTGAACATTCCTCCATGGAAACTATTCGGATGATTCAGAAGGCTTTCAGGGACGGCGCAATGAGTGCAGCACAAATAAAAGTGTGGCACTAATGCTTCAAGGATGGTAGAGAAGCTCCATCCACGTTCTGGAAGGCCTGCAACAAGCAGAACACCTGAGAGTGTTGAACGTGTATGGGCTATAATCAACAAAGATCTGGGACTGACATTGTGAGAACTAGAAGTCGGCCTGGGGATTCCAAAAACTACTGTGTCTGAGATTTTGACTCAGGATCTTGGCATAAAATGTGTCGTGGCAAAATTTGTTCCATGGCTTCTGCTACTAGAGCAGAAGGAACATAGTGCTGCAGTTGCTGATGACTTGATTCAAAGTGCTACCAATAAACGAGATTTCCTCAAGAAGATCATAACCAGAGATGAACTGTGGGTCTATGGCTATGATCCAGAAATGAAGGCCCGGTCATCCCAATGGAAGTCTGTTGGTTCTCCACACCCAAAGAAGGCATGGCAAAGTTGCAGCAAGGTCAAGACCATGTTAACTGTGTTTTTAATTGTTGTCCAATTAAAGGTGTTGTCCATCACAAGTACTCCCCTCCAGACCAAACAATTAATAAGGAGTGCTTCCTCAATGTTCTTCATCGGTTGAGAAGTGCAATGTGATGAAAATGACCCCAGCTATGTGCAACTGGTGATTGGCAACTTCATCATAAGAACCCACCCGCTCACACATCACATCTTGTGCCGAGTTTTTTTGCAAAACATCAAGTTACTCAGGTGATTCAGCCCCCCAACTGCTCAGATTTGGTGCTCTGTGACTTCCAGCTTTTCCCAAAACTAAATTCACCTTTGAAAGGGAAGAGATTTCAGATCCTTGATGAGATTCAGGAAAATATGATGGGGTAGCTGATGATGATTCCAACAAAGGATTTTGTAGTGTTTTGAACAGTGGAGGAGACGCTTGGAGAACGTGTGATGTCCCAAGGTGCCTACTTTGAAGAGGACTGAGGTATCATCGTCCTATGTACAAAGTTTCTTGTATCTTGTATCTTCTTCAATGAATATCTCTGTCACAGTACATGGCTGGGTACTTTATGGACAGACCTCATATAGCCTTCTAGAATTGCTTCTTGCTTTTTAAATCCAATAATATGTCTTAGAGATCATTTTATATTATACAGATAGAACTACTCATTTTGTTAAATAGAGAATGGATTAACGGGCTTTTTAGCCATTCTCCTATTCATGAATTCATGAATAATTAGGTTTTTTCCAACATTTCATTATTACACGTGGTGCCACATAAATATATTTCCCTGTGCATGTGGGAGTGTCACTTTAGAACAAGTACTGGGCATTGGAATCACTGAGCCATAGGATATGCACATTTTTCACTTTATTAGATGCTGGCAAGGTGCTCTCCAAAGTGGCCCTACCAGTTCACACATCTACCAGCAATGGAAATAGAGCACCTATTTCCCCACATCCTGCCAACCTCTTACGTTAGTTAATCATTTTTGACAATCTAATTGAGCAAAAATGCTGCCTCATTGTTGTTTCAGCTTCCATTTCTCTGATGACCAGTGAGGTCGAGCATCTTTCCATGATCACCGGCTGTTTATATTTGTTCCTTCGTGACAAATGTCTCTCTATCCTTGTGTCACCACCAGTGTTCTTTCTTTTTTTATTGTTGTTCAAGTACAGTTGTCTCC
>PVJD01004507.1:0-135131 GCA_004026545.1 Mormoops blainvillei
AAATCTTAAAAATATTTAAAAACAAATTAAAAGAGTGTGTTAAACCCTAAAAAAAGAAAAAAGAGAAAAAAAAGGAATGCTTACTCAGTAACCAGCCCCTCCTTGTGCCATATTTACAGGTCTGCTGCAGCTCTCAGAATTCTCTCTCAACATGAGCAACATGCAGTTTCAATCTAGCTCCCTTTCTCTCCTCCTCCCTTTCCTCTCCACGTTGTCTAAGTGCTAATAATAATAATTCAATTTAATAACATCCATCCTCACAGAGTACTCAAGCCCATCCGGTCCTCAAGGACAGCTAACCTTCCCGGACGCACCTCTCAGCTTCTTTATCACACTTGAAACACAGCATAAACTACATCTTCCCCAGACCTTGTCATAAAGGGTGAGGTCGACATTGCAGGAATGAAGTCAGGGAAATACAACCTTGAACCATTTTATCTCTTCTCCTCTCTGCCCTTCTCCTCCCCCTTGCCTTTCCCTCTTCTCTTTGACCAATACTTTTCCTTAACTGCCAGAAAGAGAGGAAAAGAAAAAAAAAAAAAACCCTTAAACTGTTGTTCCCAAAGGGACCTCCTGGAATGGTTCACTTGCTGTTTGGCAATTGAAGCCCAATCTAATATGAATGATACTCAGCATTGATAGCTGCCTCAACAGTCATTAATTTGCTAATAGAAATTGCTTTTTGATAATGCAGGTCAGGATGATGGCCTCCGGTTTGTAGATAAAGAAATTGAAACATGAAATGTTAAATGTCTTCTATGCAGTGGCAGTGCTGGAAATAAGTCAGGGAAAGGACCCACTTAACTGGCATTCAACTCTCTGAAAACCTTAGGTTCCTGAAATATACAAAAAGAAAGTACTGTATTTTGCTGTGCATAATGCACACCTTTTTGCCCAAATTTTTGAGGGAAAAATAAAATTATACATGGGTATAATGAATACATACCATGGCTATAATAATGGGTATAATAATCCCATGTACAATGCTCTAAAAACATGGATGTGCATTACACATGGCAAAATATGGGGTAAAAGGTGCATATAACAGTTATGAACAGCCAAAATAATTATAACAGTATGGTTAGAAACACTCATGTACTTGATTCACATAATCGTGCTGAATTCATTTATTCTCAGGTGACACACTATTCTAATAACATTGTATAGTTTGCTTCCCAGTATATTAAAAATAAAACTTGAAAGCTAAATGTGGTTTTAAATAATAGTTGAAAATTATTAAGTACAAATTATAGGACATAAATTATTATTGTCAAAATTTTATTTTCATTATTTGAATATTGTTTTTCACCATATCATGGATGAGAAAACTAAGATGCTGAGAGGCTGTATCATGTAAACAAAATCACACAGTGGGTTCGAGGAGAAGACAGAATGTAACTTCTATGTTTGTGACTCCTTAGTCTATACATATGCATAAAAAAACAAGGGTAATATCTACTACATGAAATTGCTTTGAGATCACGCATGAATGTGTAAGAGCTCTAGAAAGGTAAATAGCAAAGATCTTAGTTTTGCAGAAATTCCTAGGAAGGGGACACAACTTACGCTGTAAATAGTGTCTTAATGAAAATTAATTGACAGCCAGTGAGATGCCAGCAAGACAGGGCAGAGGAGAGCAGGGCGGATGCAGACCGTGTCCCTAATGCCGCACAGAGCTGAAGCCTTTGGTCTGAGACTAAGCATTTCCACTCATGCCTTTCTTACCAGCATGTGATCTGTAACATGAGATTGTATACTTAGACTGTTTAAGACTTAGTGTCACATCTCTTGGTGCCCTTCCATGGCACTGTTTCATGCTCTCAGGGCTCTGATAGGTATACACTACCCAGCTCAGGACCACCAGCTGATGTATGCAGATAATCTTTCCAAGGGTGCAGAAGAACTAACACCAGATAGGTGTCAAATTGGGAAGTGGCTCTTGGAGTCTTCAGTACTTTCACATTTTTTCCTCTCATTTGCACTGATTTTTCTATTACAGTTTTCTACCTCTAGAGATCTTATGTTGTTTTACTTTCTACCATTATGTCCTATATTGACAACATACCTGATCATTTTTGCCTAAAACCTATCTGTCCTCATTGAAAAGGAACTGCTCATAATTCACTTTTAAGAGTAGGGGACAAATTATCCATATGCATTGTAGTGGGTACTGCGGTACTGTGATATGTGGCTCAGATCCTCTCACCCCCTCTGAGGAGTAAAGCGCTCTTTCTTTCAGGCTTTGGGAATGTTGGCAGCTGACAGCTCTCTCATGAATTCCTCTGTGGGAATTGCCTTGACTGGAAGAAAGTCACTTTGACCAAGGTCACACCACTTCCCAAGAGCATCCCATATTCAATGACCCATCTACATGAGTATATAAAGGCCTGGCTCTTTTGTCTCCACGTGGGAGAATTCTGAAAGGTCATTCCAGGTTAAGAGCTCGCAGAATTGTCCTTATGCCTTTGTTGTGTATGCATCAAAGTTATCTTTATATTTTACCCAATTCTGCATTCTTTTGTCTTTCATAATCATGGTCTCCAGGAAACTGGAATTAAAATGTATTCAAGTATGGGTTTGTTTTTCTTGCCTGGAAGAACTAATTCATCACTTAGAGTTCAAGACTTGCTTCCCATGTTGTTTTTAATGCAACAATAAACACTCTACCTTGCCTAATGCTGCATTAGACCAAGGGAGGGTCTTTACAACAAAGAATGTGTGGCAGGGTACACATGACCATGGGTGGATCTGTCAGTCCTGTCATATTCCATGCCACCCAGAAGATGCCAGACTGAAAAAGTAAGTAGCAATGAGGTGCCAGCTTGGGGATAGTCCCTATAAGGAAGAAGTGCCCTCTTCTAGGACACATCAAGAATTCCAATAGGTAATACCATGGATCTGAGATGCAAGGAATGGAGCTAGGAGGGACTCAGTTACTATCAGTCACAGTGACTCACTTGGGAAATTTGTTCTCCCCATCCCCAAAATTGGGCTCCATAAGACTAGAGGTCCTAGCAGAAAGAGATATCTTCTAACAGGGGAAAAAGTATGAATTTCATGAAACTTTAAACTATAGCTTTCACCCCCTCACTTCAGCTTCATTGCTCCAAGAGATTTCAGGAGGCAAGACAAGGGTTCCAAACTCTGATCACCAGGAAAGGAAAGGGCTGCTGTTACACCGTGCGGGGAGAAAAGAATGTGTTAGGTACTCAAGTCTTTCACTTGGGAACTTCTTGGTACCAGTTGGCTCAACTTTGATGAGCATCAGTTGCATGCAGTCTTAAGGCCAGCAGTAATGGGAGCCCTATCTCATCTCACTAAACTTTATCTTATGCTTCCACAGGAAAAGGGGCACATCAAAATCTCAGAGAAGCTTATTATACAAAGCATATCTGTGCAATTAGGGGTTAATTAGGGTAAATTATAAGGGATGCTGTGCTGTGCTCCCCAGATCCACACTCATTGAGGCAGAAGCAACTGGTTGTTCCAGATGTTGGAAAGGTTGGCTGTTGACAGCCCTCAGCTCAGTAGCTTTCTTAAAATTTGCCTCTGCTGAAGAGAACAACCTTGTGCAAGGGTACACTCTCTTCTCAGAGACATAAGTAGTGTCTGATGGATAGACATTCCCCAAAACTGTATCTCCTGAGAGCATTCCCCAATAAATCTGATACATGCCAATCTTTGTCTCAGAGTTCATTTTCAGGCAAACAAAGTGCAATACGTTTGCCCTCCAAAATGAAATTTGAACACAGAAGGAGTTTCCAAGCATCTCTACTTTCACAGAGAGATATTTTTGGGGAAGGGGATGGTTCAGGAGGCCATTAAATCATACTTTGCTATTCTAAGTGTAATCCAAGGACTAGCAGTGCCAACATCCCCGGGAGTTTGTAAAAATGCAAACTTTCAACACCATCCCAGATGTACTGATTCTCAAGACGCATGCTACAGAATCCCCTGATACCATGTGCTCTCGGTAAAGTGTGAGAAAGCCTGTTCTTGAGCCACATTGTTTAATTTTTTTGAATTGCACATTTCCATCATTAAAAAGAACATGAGCATGTTCACAATATTTATAACATTATACATAATAATGTAACAAATTTCATTGTTTATTAACATTTTACCATTTATATGTGATATGATATAAAGTCTATCTAATATTTACCATCTATAACTATATTGTGTACAATTATACTAATATGTCATAAACATTGAAAAACACTCACAAATATAGAGACTAAAAGAATAATGGAAAGGGGAAGGGAAATTCCACAGTCCTTCCTCTCCTCGGTAGATTCTCACTCCCCTTGGGTTGGTGTCTCTCTGTGGGAGAGTGCCACTCTCTATGCAGACACACCTCAATCCTATGCATTAGTTAGGGTCTTAGGAGAGGCATTAATAGAAATCTCAGAATTAAGAAAAGTCAAAGATTGCTTTCTCTGTCAACTGGGAATGGAAGGAAAATCAGAGTGGAGTGATTGGCATAGAGTGGTGGTGGCAACTAAAATTGCCACCATTTCAGATAGCTTCGCAGATTCAAGGGACAGAGGAAACTTCTCCCTTATTGTCCAATCAGTGTGATTCCAGTCCAAGACATTCACCAAATCTGTCCATTTTTCACATGGGATACTTGCTATTTGCAGGTATCTGATTGAATTTTCAGCAGCTGCCTAGCAGGTCATTTCATTTGTCAGGTAGATGAAGGTAATGAGAATTTATCAGCCCCCAGTTCAGATTCAGAGTTGATGTGTCACCATGCATTTCTATAAATATTACTCTTATTTACCTAGGGTGCATTTCAGATTAGCAGGAGATTACACACACACCCTTTATGCACGTATATACATATTATATTTATAGGTATACACATTTTACACACATGCACACATTACATATCTAGACCAGGGTTATAACTCTCTTCCCCCTTTTTCTGGCATGCCAGAATGAACCAATCTAGTGAAGTAACATGAGCCTGAATTGACATCTTCAATGGTAATTTCATTAATGCTGGTTGGTATGGAATCTGTTCAGGACCCCTGGCGTGGAGCTGAGCACCATTGTTCTGTAAAGAAGAAAGCACCCTATAATTTCACTGAAAGGAGAAGGGTAGCAAAATGACATTGCTTAGAAAATGCACAAAGTAATAGCCACTGTGTCAGCTGCTTTGTCAGCCTTTCTGTTAGCAATGGAATGTTACATGAGAGTGAAAAAAAAAATGTCTCTCTCTAAATGCAAGACAATTAAAATATTTGAGTGAGTCAGGAACAGGAGATCTCAAGAAGGAAAGCGAGCAGCTTTGTTTCCCAACAAAAGAAGTAGTGCAGGAACTGATACCAGCAATATCCTAGACAATTCAACCTTCTGTATGGTGGTCAGGGGACATTGTTCCAGAACACCTGAACCGGAGAGCCCCCTGAGCAGTCACTGGTGAAACATTTCCTTAAAGCAAGCTTTTGTTCCAAACTCAATTAGGGATGTGTGGATGGAAAAAAATTATTTTCATTCACGATAGCTATTCAGGCTCCTTTTTGTCAGTCTTTCTCAACTCTATACACAGGCAATGGTAATGAACTTACAGGGAGAGAATCCATGAGAATAAAAATGAAAAGATATTAGTTAAATTTCCCTTTAGTCCTGCTGTCCTGATGACAGAAACAAAATATGGTGTCCAGAGCTCAGCTTTTATGATGTAAAAGGGACTCAAAGCATTTCACTCCGTATTGTGAATGGGACCATTCCTAGTGCTGAAGTTATAGCTGCGTTGGTATTTCCTTCTTCATGGAAAGTTTAAAAAATTAATTCCCAAATTGCTTCTTGGAATTATTCTTTTTCTAAAAGCTACAGGACTAGGAAGGTAAGCCTCATGACATTAAACTGAAATGAGCTGAACTTCTGTGAGTAGATCTCCAATATAACCAAAACTCCTGCATAGAAAATCATAGAAATACTTTAAAATACCTAACTTGGGGTAATGAGATTAAGGTGTAAATGCACACAAATAACCACAAACGTTTTGTACAACACAAACTAGATCTTAAACAAACAAACCAAAAACTTCCACTTAAAATGAGCATGCAAACAAAAAAGACAAAAAACAAAAATTCAAACAGTAGGTATGTCAGTCAGCACAATTAACATTATTAAAATATTCATTTTAGATTAAATGCTTTTTAGCATTTGAAAAACACTATTTTTTTACTCTGCTGTTAATCTGCTTTTGGTTATGCTGACAGTGTTTAAAAGACAATAACAGCATACCATTTATTCAAAAAATAGGAAAGGAAAGCAAATAGAAAAAAAGAAGGTCAGAGGTATAAGAAAAAGATCAATTAATAAATTTGGAAATAAAAATATAGTCTTTTAAGTAAAAATTGAACTGATAGAGTAGAAGACAAATCAGTGGCTTGGAAAATAGTATTGAGGACAACATTCAGCATGCAGGATAGAAAGAAAATGTTAAGATTATATGAAATAGGAGTTGAGGAGAAAATCTTCCCAACTTAGGGATAGGCAAAGGTTCTTTAATGTGATACCTAAAACACATTTCTTAGAGGAAAAAAAATAGATGAAATGGAGATTACAGTTAAAGCTTTTGATTTAGGAAAAAACACTAATAAGAGAATGACAAAACATATTGAAGATTGGTAGAAAATATTTCCAAATGTCATATGCAAAAGAAACTCTCAAAATTTGCAGTAAAAACACAATTAAAAAAATAAAAACTGGGTAAAATTCTAGAATAGACCTTTTGCCAAGCAATATATCCAAAATACAAGAAACCACATAAAAAGGTTTTAATCAATAGCTCTTAGGGAAATTTAAATTAATGCCATGATGAGATACCATCATGTATTACTGCCCATGAGATACTGCCCATGTATTAGGGTGGCTTAAATGAAAAATACTGACAATAACTGTAGCTGGAAAGAATGTAGAGAAACTAGCAACAGTCATATGTTGCTGATGGGAATGCAAAATAGCACATGACTCTGAAAAACCAATTTATTTAAAGTCAAACATATATGTATCATGCTATCCAGCTATCTACGCCAGCGTATTTAACCTGGGGAAATAAAACCAGTGCATATTATAGCAACATTATTCATAATCACTGAAAACTATAAACAACTCAAACGTCCTTCAGTAAGTTAATGAATAACCTAACTGTGGTATCATCGTCACTAAAAAAGAACAAACTATTGATATATTTAACAGCTTGGGCGCATATCAAAAACATCAGGTTGAATGAAATAAGCCAATCTCAAAATGTTACATACTGTATAATTCCATTTATGTGACATTCTCAGAAGAAAAGACTATAGTGACAAAAAGAGAAAGGAGTTACAGATTTGGAGATTATCTGACTACCAAGGGAATAGCATAAGGGAGTTTTTGGAGTGATATAACTACTCTGTATCCTGATTGCGGTGGTAGCTATATGAATCAATACACTGTCTAGCATTGAACACCTGAAAATTAAATTTATAGTATGCTAATCTGAAAAATAAAGTTAAAAAATTAGCAAGCTTAATATGATAGGTATGTATGCGTGTATGTATCTGCAAGTGACAGATAAAGTATATGTATAGAACATTTGAAACCACTGACCAACTATTCAGTCAAAAAAAGACTAAACATTTGCAAAGAATCAATAATACCCAAGTTACACCTTCTGTCAAAAAATCAACTTAATTCTAAATAAACTAAAAGTTCGTTTTGGACAAAACATGTATTTGGATACTTAGAAATTAAATCCTACAAAATTTATGGGATAAAAAGGAAATGAAGTTTACGAAATACTTAGAAATGAATGACAATGTAAGTTTAACATATCTTCTAAAATAAACTAGGGTAAATAAATCACTTGAGCATTTAACTTATTTAACTAAGACTACTAAGAGGGCAATCCTAAGTGAGCTAGAAAGAAGAAATAAACAGGAACTAAGAAACAATAGAGCATATCAATAAACTCCAAAGCTCTTTCGTTGGAACCATTTTTTAAAAAATATGTGTACAAGAATGATGACATGGGAGAAAAGGGAAACAAAGGTACAAATATAAAATATTGATATATATATATGGGGCATAATTACATAAAGCCCATCAAATTTTAAATATTAAGACAGCATTATCAAAATCATTATATACCAGCAATTAAGAAGTTAAATGAAATTAATAATATTTTGAAAAAATACTAATCCACCACACTGAATCAAAAAGAAAAGGAAAGTCTTTTTTATGGTATTTTATTTTATTTTATTTTATTTTATTTTATTTTATTGATTATGCTAATACAGTTGTCCTAATTTTTTTTCCTTTGTCCCCCTCCACCCAGAACTCCCCACTACCTCAGACAATTCCCACACTATTGTTCATGTCCATGGTCCATGCATATAAGTTCTTTGGCTACTCCATTTCCTATACTGTACTTTACATTCCATGGCTATTCTTAACTACCAATTTGAACTTCTTAATCCCCTCTTCACCCATTCCTCCACAGCCCCCCACCCATCTGGCAACCATCAATGTGCACTCTGTATCCATGATTCTGTCAATGTTCTTCATATTTGCTTAGTTGATTTTAGATTCAATTATTGATAGATATGTATTTTTTGCCATTTTATTGTTCATAGTTTTGATCTTCTTCTTTCTCTTAAATAAGTCCCTTTAACATATAATAATGATTTGGTGATGATAAACTCCTTTAGTTTTTCCTTGTCTGGGAAGCTCTTCAGCTGTCCTTCAATTCTAAATGATAGCTTTGCTGGATAGAGCAATCTTGGCTGTAGGCCCACGCTTTTCATGACTTTGAATATTTCTTGCCAATCCCTTCTACCTTGCAAAGTTTCTTATGAGAAACCAGCTGATAGTCTTATGGGAACTCCCTTGAGGTAACTAACTGCTTTTCTCTTGCTGCTTTTAAGATTCTCTCTTTATTTTTAACCTTTGGCCTTTTAATTATGATGTGTCCTGGAGTGGGCCTCTTTGCATCCATCATTTTGGAACCCTCTGTGCTTTCTGGACTTGCAAGTCAATTTCCCTCACCAAAGTAAGGAAGTTTTCTTTCACTATTTTTTTAAGTAGTTTTCAATTTCCTGCTCTTTCTCCTCTCTTTCTGGCACCCTTATGATGCAAATATTGAATTGCTTGAAGTTTTCCCAGAGTCTACTTACACTCTTTTGGGGCTTTTTTGGATTCTTTTTTCTTATTGTTGTTCTGACTGGTTGATTTTTTTTTTTTTTTTGGTTCCTTATGTTCCAAATCATTGATTATATTCCCAGCTTCATCCACTCTACTGTTGTTTCCTTATAAACTGTTCTTTATTTCAATTAGTATATACTTTGTTTGTTTCTGACTAGATTTTTTTTTATGCTGTTGAAGTCCTCACCAAGTTCCTTGAGCATCTTTATAAATAGTGTTTTGAACTCTACACCTGATAGATTGCTTATCTCCATTTTGTTTAGCTCTTTTTCTGGAGTTTTGATATGTTCTTTCATTTGGGCCATATTTCTTTGTCTCCTCATTTTGGTAGCCTTCCTGTGCTTGTTTCTGCATGTTACATAGAGCTTCTATGACTCCCTGTCTTGGTAGCATGGCCTAATATAGTAGGTGTTCTGTAAGGTTCAGTGGAACAGCCTCCCCTATCATCCAAGCTGGGTACTGGAAGTGTACCCTTCATGTGGGCTTAGTACACCCTCCTCCTGTAGTTAATGCATGATTGCTGTTGGCAGTTCAGTGGAAGGGATTTATTTAGTCTGCTTAGCTGCAAGGACTGGCTGTGACAACTGACCACCAACCTCCACCCTCCATTGAGGATTGACTATGCAGCAGCAGAATGGTGGTGTTCTAATGGGTTCTGTAGCTGTCCACTGGGTGCACAGGCTCTGGTTTTTCCCAGATGGTACAGGCCTAGGTCAGTCCTGACCTGTGTTCTGCCTGGGGCCAACTATAAAGCATGAGCTATAAAGCAATCTGCAGATGGCTGCTACTTATGCTTGGCTTGGAGGTTCCCAAGTAAAGCCAAACTGTTAACCTAGGATAGCTACTGCTAGTGACAGGCCTAGGACCACTTAGCAAGAGGTATGGGGGCTGTGGGCTCACTGAGGCCAGCTGTTGCTTATTTGATAGGATTTAGGAAGTTGTGAAGCATGAGCCAAGGCCAGCCATTCATATGGAAAAGCCACTATTATCAGCTTGAATGGGCCCATAATTTGGATGGGATGAAGTCTCAGGGGATCTCCAAGGTGGGGCAAACAGTGTTAGCCAGGTTGATGGAATCTCAGACATGGCACCCGCCAGCTGGTTCCTTGGTTCTGGCAGGGGAGGGTTCAGAAAAGGGACAATGGCCACTGCCCACTTTTCTGTCAGGGATAATGCTGTCCCCCTGCTCTTCCCTTGATGCCAGACATATCAATTCTTCCCTGAATATTACTGGTGCCCTTCAAGCTGCTAACCTGGTGCTGGAGTCCACAGGGAGTGAGTCTGAGTAAGTCTGTGTGTGGGTTCTTTAAGAAGAATTGCTTGGGACTCCAGCAGTTTCTTCCACTGACTCAATCCCTGCTGATTTTTGTAGCCATAAATTATGGGAACTTATCCTCCTGGCATTGGAAACTTGGGCTGGGAGGCCTGGTGTTGGGCTGGGACTCCTTACTTCCGAGATATCCCTCCTGAATTTTTATCTACCACATGTGGGTGGGGGTCCACATCTCTGCTCCTCCTACCAGTCTAGATGGATATGGTTTCTTTAATTCTGTAATTATTGGACTTCCATTCAGCTTGATTTCTGATGATCCGGAGAGATGGTTATTCTATAGTTTAGGTGTAAGGTTGATGTGATTGTGCAAGGAGGCAAGCTATGTTTACCTACACTTCCATTTTGACTGGAAGTCCAGAAGTGGAAAGTCTTGATAAATCAATAACAGTTATTAAAATTAAGTGTAGCTGTATGTTTTTGCCCCCAAAGCTAACAGTTCTACGTATTTTACAGCTGAGGCAAATTTGATGTTTTAGGATACAGATACGTATTATGTTACTTGGTGAGCTTTTC
This sequence comes from Mormoops blainvillei, assembly GCA_004026545.1. Taxonomy (NCBI): domain Eukaryota; kingdom Metazoa; phylum Chordata; class Mammalia; order Chiroptera; family Mormoopidae; genus Mormoops; species Mormoops blainvillei. Next base: position 11,048 of record PVJD01004507.1, read on the forward strand.
TGTGTGAAATATTCCAAAACTAAAGAAAACTGAAAATAAATTAATAAAGGCACTGTGATTGGAGCGCAAGACATGCATTGGGGTTCTGCCTCTTGTCTCTTGCTCAGGGTGGTATAAGGCATTTAACATGCCTGAGGCCTGGTTTTCTTTTTTATTGTGAGGAGAACATAAGGTAAAACATAAGAATGTGCTTAGCACATACATGATATATGTCCTGTGAGTATTTCTGAGCCTGATCAGATCACCTAGACACAAGGGGCCTAGAATCTAGCAATGGATCTTATTAGACACCAGCAAAGAGACAACCAGTACTGTAAGATGGTACCAAATCACGTTTGCTTTTGAGTTTGTAGGAATATCAGTTGAGAGCCATAAGCAGAATGTGAATGAGCAAAATAAGGAATAGCCCATTGTTCCCAGAATATGAGCAAATACTAAATTCTGAAACTCAAATTTCAAAATTTTTGATTATACATGCATTAAGAGAGATGGAATATTTAGAAAGGGGGGTAGTACTCAGACCCTGGGCAGAAGGCTCTTGGTTGTGTGGAGCTTACTTCGTGTCACTCTAACAGAATAACTCTGTGTTCAGATTAGAGAGCCCAAGATACCAGAGAACTAAATAGGTTTTGTCACCGAGGAACCAAAGAAAGAACCAGGAAGTAACAATGTGAAGAAAGAAAACTTCAAATGTATAAAGACAAAAAAAGGCGGTAGGTAAATCCTGTGTGGCATGATGAGGAGATGGCATTTTTGTCACTTTAAGTTTCTATCAGAATTGTCCAAAGCAGGAATAGGGTCCATGTCCTGCCACCCATTTCCCCACCCCAGCAAAGTGTTCACACGCAGGCCCGATAACTTCCCGAGAGAAAGCTGTGTGGGGATCGGGACCAGATGAACCTTAAGATCCTGCTCAAACCTGTCAAAGTATACTTCTGAGCAGGTGCCTGTATCTGCAACTTATTCCCTTTGTAGGCCAGAGGCCTCTGAGAATGACATATAATAGGCTTTTCACCCCCTCATGGTCACATATTTTTCCTTTAAGCCTCTTAAGCCACTCTGAACCAAGCCACTGATCATGGGAAGGGATACTTATAAATGTGATCTCACCAACCCCCCATTCATGACCCAAAAAGCATTTGATAATTTGGATCCTCTGATAATCGACCCAAAATATAATTTTCTGTGAATACTAGTGTAAGTGGTGTTTGACTGTCTCAGTGATACAGACTTTTAGAAAACAATGAAAGGTGATGAATTTGTGATTTGTGATAACGACCCCTGTGAGGCAGGGGTTGTACACTAGACTTCCACAATAGCAGTGGGATGGAGACAGGCTTCACACAAGCAGCCCTTGTGTGAAGTCTGACAACTCAGTCTGTACCACAAGCCATTGCACAGCTGCCATCTGCGGGTGTGGTGCTACTTTCACTATTTCAGCATCTTGGTCTTTCTAACATTTCTATAGACCAGATTATTCTTTTTAGAACTTATATTTAGCAGATGAGAAATTTTAGAAAGAGAAAAATTAAGTAATTTATCTAAGGTCACACAGCAAGTATGAGGGTAACAGTGCTAGGACTGAATTCTAATGATCTAATTTCACTATCCACACCAGTCCTTCTTTGAGCCACCAAAGCATTGATTGGGGGAATTCACTTGTCTGGCAACTGTCTGTCATTTATCATATAAATTATATGTATAAATATTATATACATACATAGTCTGCTATTTCTATTCATAGATGGGTGAGTCTATATAGTATGCTTTTATTGCCTGGCCTATGCCCTGAAGTGAAAAAACGATCACAAATCAGTGTTTTCTGGGTGTGAATTCTGTGCCTTTTCTTTCTAGTGTTAGTAGATTCACCTTGCTTGTTTACATTTCATTTGGGGATGGTGCTAAAACCACCGTACGTGGTAATCAGTGGCATGGCAGGTGTTGGCTTAGCATCATCCTAGGACGAGAGATGCATGATGAAGACTATCCTCCTCGAAGGCTGTACAAGTGAGAATCAACTCTCTGAAGGGTGTCACTGTATGTTGCAGAAAGCAGCACAGAACTGAACTGAACTCAGTGGCCCCTAAGATTTTCTCTAATTCTGCCTCTCAGTATTCAATGACCCATCAACAGGGTACTTTCTTCAGTGTCCGTGCCTAAGTGTTCTTGGGCCTGTGGCTAAAGCCTCTGGTGCAGGGCTGGTTGCTTCCTTTTCGACAGCATCCTGGCCCTGATTTCAGTCCATAAATTTACATGACCCACCACAGCATTTTGATACTCCCCGACCACTGTGTTGTACTTTGAAGTGAAGTTGCTGAGGAAAGAGCAGAGCCTTTGCAAATGGCCAGGAGTATGGGAGATTTCCATTTCTGATCCTCACTACCTATGTGACCTTAGGCAGAACTGCATATGCTGTGGAATCAGACAGACCTGTTTTAAATTCAAGATCTTTTATTTGCTTGTTGTGAAAACTTGGGCAAAGGACTTCTCTCTAAACCTTACTTTCTTCACCTTAAAGTGAGGATAGTATTAATTTCATTAACTAGACAATAGGACCAAATAAAATACCATGCATAGTTTGCAGGAAGATGTCTAGAATGCTCTAAATGTTTGATAAATGGTAGCTTTTACTGTGAAAATGTTTGTAAAGCACCTGGCTCAGAGCCCAACCCTTCATGAACATCCTGTTTCCTTTATTTCTCCACCTCCTTCTGAAACATACTTTTAGTACTTTCTCAGCATTCAGTGTCTTATTCTGGATACTGCGATTGCTGCTTTAGAGGGCTTCCATGGCCAGGCCCTGACTAGGTCAGCATCTCCTGCCCCAATTCTCTAGCTTCATCTTCCATAGTGACCTAGTAACTTAAAGGCTTCCCCAACATTTGAACCACAAGGAACATACAAGACTCTTTTCCATGTTTTGTTTTGTTTTTGTTTTGTTTTTTTGGTGGTGGTGGCGGCTGGTTCTATGAGTTTCCTATGGCTTCCATAACAAATCGCCATGAGCGTGGTAGCTTAAAACAACATGAGTGTATTCTCTCACTTTTCTGGGACCAGAACTCTGAAACCAAGATGCTGGAATGCCATGCTCCTTCTGACAGTTCTAGGGGAGATCCATTCTTGTCTTTTCCAGCTTCTGGTTGCTTCTGGCAATCTTTAGCTTCCTTGACTACTATACTCTAATCTCTATTTCCATAGTCACATTGCCTCCTCCTTTTACTGTGTCCTTGTGTCTTCCCTTCTGTATCTTATAAGGGTGATTGTTATTGGATTTAGGGCACACCCACATGATACAGGATAACCTTCTCATCTCAAGATCCTTAACTTAATTACATCTGCAAAGATCCTTTCTCCAAATAAGGTCACATTCACACCTTGTGGGATTTAGAAAGAGTACATAACATTTTGACAGTCACAATCCACTCACTACACTAGAGAAAGGAGAAAAAATGGAGAAGAAATGAATCAAAGTCCTCCTCATTTAGAGATTTGTACATTCCCTAAAGGCTTAGGCCCCAGCTCCCCCCAAAACACAGGCAACCAGGACAACCTTTCCCTCAGGTCCTACTCCATGGAAGAATCAGCCTTTGGAAGTTTCCATCTAAAGAGCTGTATAGAATCACTTCTCAGTTGAAATCATCAAGGTGTTAATTGACCTCTCTTGTGGTATTTTTTCCTTCTAAGAACACTTCACACAAGTGCTGCTTTTCTGGTTTAAGGCCATCATTCTTGTTTGTTAGGGCTCTAATCACCTGAAATAAGTCCTTTCCCATTCCTTACCTATTCCTCCTATGTGAGTTCAGTTATCATACCCACACCCACTGTCATCATTGCTCCAGGCTGGATGTATGAAGTTCTCTTAATAATCTTTCTCTGTAGGTCATATCCTCTAATCCTTTTATCATTTTTGGATCCTCTCCAATTTATCAATGTCCCCCATAAACCCAGCAGCCAAACTGCAACAAGAAGTGTTGTGCACCTTGTTTTTAAGCAGAAAGATAACAGATATTCACAAAGAAGTCAGGGAATTTTCAGAAAATACAGGGAATTAAATCTAATGTATTTAAGTCATTTTTCCCAGTGCTTTATGGATGCCTCCACTGCTTCTGCCGCTGCATTAGCTTCTTCCAACCATCGGGGAAATGGAGAAAATAGACAGCTCCACGCGGATTAGTTATGTCTAAAAATAGTAGTAGCTGCTATTTAACCCATGCTCACCCTGGGCCAGCACATGTGCTTTTGCATGTGTTGATTATCTCATTTAATTCTATACTCTCTTAAAACACGCTGAGAGAAAGCAGGAACTTTGCTGATGACTATTCAACTATTAAATTATGATGCTTGAATTCAATCCCAAATTTGGTTGCAAAGTATGAGGTATATCATACTGCATCTCAGTAAAACACTGGGCCATATTTTTAAGCCCCTAATGAAGCACTAAGCATACTACTTCATTTAAAGGATAGTTCACTACACATTCAGTTCACTGCCTAGGTTCAGCTACTTTATTTTCTCCAAAATTATTTGCTTGTCTAGATTTGGCCTTTGAATCAAGACTAACCTTTCTAAAGGGTCATTACCTTAAAAGGTCATTTAATCTATACCCATGCCTTGGGGGTGCCATTCAGGAAGGTAATTCCTCAGTGTCAGTAAAAAGTTCTCTTTGCAAATTTAATTCTATTTCTTATCAAAATTGTTTTACACAACTATGCCCCAGATCTACTCACAGCAGATTTCAATCTAGGCATAATATAACCCAATCGACTGTTCTACCCAGTCCTGAATCTACTCGTAGTCCCAGTTCTGCAAGGGAAAAATAAGAAAATATAACTTTAATTAAGTAACTCAGTCTTACAGAAGCTAAATCTCGGGTACAAGGAAATACAAATGGGAAACACTCAAGGTAGTCTGTGATCCAGAGTGACACTTTGTGGGACAGACTGGAGATTTGTAAACCTGTTTAACGAGAAATACCTGAGAGGTTTAAAAATTGCATTCCATAAGCCCTTCCTAGACCAACTGGATCAGATTGGGGTCTGGGACTTGGTAGTTTAAAAAGAAAAGATTCAGATAATTATTATTAGCAATCAGAGTTGTGAATGTAGACTATTGGCAAAATACAGGGTGGGGCAAAAATAGGTTTATAGTTGTGAGTATGTAAAACACAGAGTTTATTCTTGTGTTATTATTTATTATTGTATTATTTTCCATATGAACAACCATAAAACTACTTTTGTCCCACCCTGTATATTTTCAAAGAAAGGATACTAATGTTGGTAATAATATGGATAATATCTTACTGCAGTTTAGTGTTTTCCAATCTTCAAAGTAATTTTCCACCAACCATTTCATTTGACCTTTTCGTTAACCCAAAATGTTGTTTTATGGACCAATTGCTACAGTCAAGATGTTAAAACTAAAGTTTAGGGTACAAAATGCTACTCAGCCCCTACCCTAAGTCACATGGGTATCAAGTGGTAGACGGGGGCAGGAGCCCAGGCCTGTGAATACTCTGTCTGGTCTCTTCTCCCACACTAAGCCAGGCAGCCTTCATAGAGGGAAGTTGTAAGCTAGTAAGGAAAACCCTATTTGGAAAAAAATAAAGAATTCTGGATTGAGCACTAGTCCTGCTTCTCACGTGCTACATCTTTCCAAACCTTGCAGTGTTAAGAACTTAGGCTCTGGAATCACGCCACCCTGGGTGAAACACTGGTTCTCCCCTAACAGCTGAGGGACCCCTGGACAAGTTACTTAGCTTCTCTGTGCCTTGGCATCCTCACCTGGAAAATAGGCTATTGTGAAGATATAATGTGTGAGTATATGTAATACACACACATACACACACACACACACACACACACACAATATACATTTATATAAAACCTAGGACAGTTTCTATAAAGCACTGAATGTTCCATTAAGTGTTAGCTTAGGAAAATTGATAAGTGCAAAGTTTTTTGAGGCATAGATTTTTTTTTTAAACACTGACTCTTAAGAGAGAAACTTAGATAGTAAGATCATATATGATGGGCAGTTTATAAATCAGAAGAAGCTTTGATAGTAATTATGATTTCACTACTGTTAGCAAAAATATGTTTAATGGTATTTAGCATTTAGTGGGTACGTATAGTGAGCCCGGCACTGTGTCAGTTGTCTAACAATCACTATCTCCTTTAATCCTCAATACAGCCCTGTGACCTGTGAACAATTTCTTTTTTCTTTTTCTTTTTTAGGTTTTATTTATTTATTTTTAGACAGAGAGGAAGGGAGAGAGAAAGAGAGGGAGAGAAACAGCAATGGGTGGTTGCCTCTGGCGCACACCCTACTGGGGACCAGGCTTGCAGCCCAGGCATGTGCCCTGACTGGGAATTGAACCAGCGACCCTTTGGTTCATAGGCTGGCACTCAATCCACTGAGCCACACCAGCCAGGGCTATGAACACTCTCTTATACTCATTTTATAGGTAATGAAACTAAAGCTTGGGGAAGCTAAGTAAATTATCCAAAATCACAGAGCTGGTAAGCAGGGCGGCGAGGATTAGCTCACAGATCACCTGTCTCCAGCCCCTGGGCTCTAACCCACCACTCCTAGAGCTTCCTTCTGTATGTGTGGTACCAGTAAAATTTCCAAATTTCCAAATGGAAAAATTTCCAAATGGAAAAAGCGAATCCTTCATGCTTTCCACTTCTTTCTCTGATTCCCTCTCATCATCTCCAGCACTTTTCATCCTTCCTGAATGTCCGTCTCCACCCACGCCCACCAGCAGTCTCTAGGACTGTCTTTCAGCTACACAAATTCTATCATATCAACCTCCTCCTTAGACCAGGCCTTACTAGAATTGATCCATATGCCAAAAGTTACTTCACTCTCACAATGAAATTGTCATTTTCTCTTCTCAGCCAGGTAATGAATGCAGAGAAATCTGACTATGTAATTTACAGTGAGGAATGCTTCACAGTAAGAAAGATAATCTTTACAGTTCTGAGGGAATTTATTTTCGAAAAATCATTGGTTAACTGAACTACATCTTTAGTTGGTGGAATGTTAGACTATGAAAAGGTGAAATGGAGGATTTGGCCTGAGCTAGGGAGATACTGTAAGGTGAAAGCACCCCACATAGCCCTTGACAGAGCCTATAGGGGTAGGTTTGAAAGGGAGGCCACAGCCATATTCCAAGAATTCACACATTTGAAAGTGAAAAAGTGAATGTGCTTAAGTTAAGACCAGTGTCTGGTGAACAAAGATGCTCTTTCAACATTTGATTAAAGAAGCTACAATGTGATGGCAGGAGGGGATTTCATATCCTTTCTCCGGAGCGGCCTGCCCAGCCCCCTCCCCATTTCATTAAATCCAAGAAAGAAGCACTGTCCTTTGGTTGATAGTAAACTGCCGTGCAACGTTAGCTCCATCCCCTCCCAAAGCCAGCATGAAGGTGTTCTCTATGGCATGATATTTACAGACTAAAGAAGAATGACATTTCCAGGATAAGGACAGCCAGCCCTGTGATAGAAATAAATGACTGTTTTTCCAGTTGTCCCATCACCTGCTTTCCTGCATAAAAGGTTTTTTCTTTTTGGAAAAATCTACAAATTCACTTTAAAGTGCCCCATGCCACACATGCAAACCAGCAGGAGCCTGAAGAGAAGGGGAGACGTGCTCCTATTTAACACCTCATCCTGGGAAGGTCGGGAAGAGGCAGAGCCTCGGGTCTCTCCTGCCCTCTGCACACTGGCTGGCTGACTCTTTTCCAGAAATATCTTTGAAAACCTTGTCTGTGAGGGCAACTGCTATGGAAGAGTCAAAGTTGGCTCTGACCTCTAGAAGCTGATGCCTAGAAGTAAGTACAAAGAGGGATAACTAACAATCCAAAAGTTAAGTAGTGAAAGATACCAATAAACTAGATATCAGAAGATACATGTGATAGTAAATACAGAGGATAACAGCAATAATAATACAACCTGGAATGTTCTCTGTGCTAAATAAACAATGTATGTATGAATGTGGTATGTATTTGTGTGTAAGTATGCATATATTTTATATATATGAATGTATGTTATATATAAATACATATGTGTATAATACATATATATGCATGTATATGTATGTCCTTAATTAATCTTCTTGACTACAATATAAATTATTTATATTAGTACCTGAGGACATGGCGATTAGGGGGAACTTTTCCCAAGGCATTTAACTAGTAAGTCAGTCATGAAGATGTTCCCAGAACCAGCTCTGTCAGACTCCAGAGCACATATTTTTAATCCCTGTGATACTGCCTCCTAATAGTAGTGCAAATGCAGCAAGGCTTTAAAACAATATCACTAGAGTGTGCTGTGCTGTGTGGAAATCAAAAGGCTGAATTGGAAAAGTCCTTGTATAGTGGGTAGGGTCGAAATGGAAGGGAGTAGTAGGCCTGGCATTATGATGGATCAAATAGTGTGAACAAATGAGCCCAGACAGTAGTGGGGGGTGGGCAATGGGACGGTTTTGATTAAAGGATGATCTTAAGGTTGAGATTTCATCCTGAGGACATTGGGGAGTCACGGAATATTCTTGAGTAAGACACATGGCACAATATTCTTCCCTAATAGGAAATTGTCTCCTGAAGGCTTCTTTTAAATGTGCTCATCTTTTGTGGTTGTGTTAAAAATAAACACACAGAGAAAGAGTCCTTATATTTTAGAGACATACATTGGAATCTTTAAGAAAGAAATGGTACAAGGGTTAGTGTTTGTTTTAAAAAATTCACTGTGTGTTTAGGGGGTAAAGAGGTGGAAGTGAAAACAAATTTGGCCACGTTAGAAATTCTTAAAACTGGTCCACATGTCTATGGATGTGCATGGTACCATTCTCTGTATTTTTACACATTTTTTCCAACTTCCATAATAATAAATTAAATAAGAATTATTAGCAATATAAGTACTGCTTTAAATGATGAATATAATATAAAATAGAAAATAATAAAGCTGTGATTATTGATAGTTACTGTGAAATAAAACATCAATAAAATTTTTTTTAATGTGAGCGTGGTATCAGGATCAGCTGTCAAGTCATTTCCCATTTTATTATTAACTTAGGAAAGTAAATCTGATAATAGCACTATCTTAACGCACATATATTCCTTTGTTACAAAGTACTTCATAGACATCATTCCATGGACCCTCATAGGAATCCTGAGAGTAGCTGGGCTACCAGCATGAAGTTTGTCCTACTTGGCACCTAGTGAGAAACTTCTGGTAGACACTGTTAAATATCTTACTTTGACTTCTGAATTTCTCATAGCAGTTGAAAATTTAGCAGAAATAGACAGTAATGACAAAATAATGGTGATTGTCATTGCTGTTGAAGGAGGTACAATATTGGCTCACAACTTAAAGAGTTCCCTGGATAAAATTCTATGTTGGTGCCCAAGCATGGAGAGCAAGAAGAGACCAAAGAAAGAGGGAGGCCACTCTAGATTGGTAGGTGACAATTTCAATAAGCAAGGGAGCTTACGTATGAGACTTGTCTTGGGCAACGATAAGAAGAGTTCTTCTTCACACTCGCCCACCAGAATCTTCAAATTTTATATAGAGGCCTAAACAGGGTTCAGCCACATGTTCTATCCACATCATCTCAACAACACACAGCTCTCTCAAGGCTGTGTGCATGGAAATAGTGGGTGGAATATATGTTCCAAAAACAGAGGAGTGGGGATAATGAGGAGCCTACCACATCTTCTCTGTGATTTCCTCCACCATGCAAAGACCCAAACTCATTATCAAAGGTTGAGAAATAATGATCCCAGCTGCTACTTTGTACATAGATGTCCCTCAGTAAATACTTGTTAATGAGTGAATGATACCTTTCCATATCCACATATGGTAAAAATAACCATCTATAGGGATCTAAAATTCAGCACCACCTAGATATCTGTATTTTCAAAGTACCTGTAAGGTGTAAATTTGAATCCCTTTCTAATAATTTCAAAAATGTTATGTATCTTATTTTTATCTTGTCTTGCCCATTTCAGACTAAGGAAGAAGCTGAGGAATGGGACAGGTGATAAGACCAGGCAGCTTGGTAGGTAGAAAGTCATTGAGAATTATAAAGTTGAAAATGTCTCTTTGTCTTATATATTTTTCTACCAGCTTATGCTACTTCCTCCTTTCTTTGTCCAGGTTCATTTTCTAATGGGACTTAGACCGAGTAATAGGTAGTACAATATACTGAAAAAAACAATAATTTTAATTCATTAAACTTAATACCGATGCCAACAATTTTGTCCTTGGGCAAGTATATCTGGGTTTCATTTTTCTAATTTTACACTGAGTTAAAACCTTCTCCACTTCAAATAAGATATTATTGCTACAGCTGCACTTAAATGATATGAGTTAACACCTCAGAGGTTTGTTATGTGTGGAGCTGGTATAGATCTACAAAGTCATTTTCAAGAATGAAACAAATGAAGCTCTCATGGTAAAACTGGGGAGCCATGTTTGATATTCTAGGCCAGAGTAGCCTATTAAGAGCCATTTTATTCATATTCCCATATGTTGCCACCTGTTCCACCCAGTTATAAGGCTGATGGGCTACAGAGGCCTCTGTGGAATAAGAAGTCAAAACTAAAACATAACTTGGTCATTAAGCTGTCCAACTGGCAAACTTGCTGGCTTCTTTTCATGCACTGCCAACCATTATTTTGGTGTTTTAGAGGTTGGACCATTAGGCTATTAGATACTTTGAGTTCCATTTTTCCTCCTCTATAAAAACAGTATGATACTGATGACTAGTCAGTACTATGTCAGCATGAATAATGCAGTAAAAGTAATAACAATCATATAATGGTCATATTTTATATAATAGTTACTTACCCTGCTGTAATCAATGTATTCTATCTTCATTATTTAATAGGGGCCTCCTGCCTTGTTTCATGTACGCAGCGGTTTATGTGGAGACCCAGTGGCTGATAGTATCTGGTCTTCCATAGCTGAAGAGAGAGGTGAGAAAGAGAGCCATTCAGCTTACAAATTTATAATGTTTTCTCTTCTCCTTGCAGTTGGTTTCTGGGACTCTGTGCCTTGAAATAAGGGTGGTCACAGATTCTGTAACAACAGAGTCCACAAACTATGATTGACAGCCCATGACAAATGTGTTACACACCAGACATATCCCCACATCATGCATGCAATGTGTACTGATATTCCTCCTTTGCAAGAAAGGGGCTTAGGCCTGGGGAGTGACATACCCCAAGATCCACAGCCATGAAGTGGCAGAAGAACTGCTGACATGGGTTCACTCCACGAGCATACACTTTTTACATTCCACTATGTCCCTTGGTCATGAACATCCCTTGATAAGAGGCCAGGAGAGAGAAAGAGAGAGAGAGGGGAACAGGTTTCACAACTAAATTATACTAAATCATTACTACACTTGGAGCCTTAAATTAATTTACATTTTATAGTGTAAAATTCAAAGACAGGTGATAGTAGTAATTCTTTCTAAAAAGATGTAAAACACCAAGAAGGTTGCTTAATATAGCAGTGTGGTTTTCTGGGGAAATGCCTCCTGGCATTCTCATGGATGCTCAGAGCATCCTCCAGACCTCCACCTATGCACAGACCTCCACATCTGGGGGACACTCCATCATTCCTGCTGGTGGGGAGCTCACCTCTTCCTTAGAAACAACTGGTAGGCCGCCACAAGGACGGATTCCGCCTCACCATCTTCCTGTCCTGCTCACTGACCCCGTTCATTGAGTGCGTAATTGTATGAGTAAACTCACCTGCCAATGTAATGGGCCTGCTGAGATTATGACGCAGGGAGAAATAGCACTGTTTGTTTCAGAACTTTTTTCCTGTTTCCATTTTTGATTAAGCACTGGCTTTGGGTATCAAAATGAATACAGTTTCCTTGGCAGCGGATATATATAGCAACTGCTAATGAGGCCACCACAGTGCGCTTTTCCTTCTGGGGAGATATGTGGGAATGAACAGGGCTTACGCTGCTTCTCGAGTGAAACTGTTGCCCAAATGTGTCCCCTTCACTCTCTAATTTAGAGATTGGTAGAACAGCACTGCTCTACCAGTAAAGCCTTCACTGTTGAGCATCTTAGGGGAGGATCTCAGTTGGTGGAGAAAATATATTGGAATGGATTGGGTCAGGGGCACAGAGAGGTCACCTGAGGAGTGGACAAAGTCACTGAACTACCTCAAACCCAAAGGCACTTTTTCAATGCCAGTACTCATTGGACCTTCGCCCACACTCAGGCAATTACTCTCTGTATGTTTGTGTCTGTGCTCATGCATGGCAGGGAATAGAGGCCAATGGATAGTGGGATGACAAGAGAGACCAAGCACATCATTTGCAATGTCTGCTCTTTTCAGGGAATGTCAAGTTGGGGGGGTTGGTATTTAGGGGTATAAGAAGTGGAAGAGGTATAAGAGGTTCTTAGTTGTAACAGACACAAACTACCTTCTATAGTCTAAAAAATATATTAAAGTCTCCAGGCTATGCAGTCCAGAAGAATGTCCAAAACCATAGCACAGAGCTGGCCCCTCTGGTACCTCTGTCAGGCACAGACACTGTGGAAGCCAGCCCTGGATACTGCTACTAAACCTTAGCTCCCACTGTGCCTGGAAACCAGGTGTGGCTACCTTACCATTTCCTAAAAGGATTCCATGTGGGGTCTACTTGTTTAAACTATTATCTTTCAATTCACAGTCCACCCACTGAGTCTAATTCATAGGTCAGAGCATGCCCAACTGCAAAGCAGGCTGGGGAATTGGGTACCTGGCTCGCACCAAGAGTGAAAAGGTAGGAAATAAGTTACCTCAACTTAAAGAGAGTGTTCAAAGTTGCTAGGAGGCCTCAAAATTGACAAATACCTGTTTTAATAGGAATCTGTGCAACAGGAATTGTAAACAGAGAATGGGATTAAAAGGAACTAGGTGACAAGTAAACCCTAAAGGGCTGAAATTAACTAACAGGAAACTAGTAGGGCGCCGGGGACTATGATTAGATGTCAAGAAAAGACAGATTGATGGCTGATTTGAGGGATCGAGGAGGCTGCTGGGTCATGCTATAACAAGAGTTCAGAGATGCTGGGAAATACACTAGGAGCAGCGAGCTAATTAAGATTCTACTCCATAGGGTATTAAATCCCTTCTTGATTTAGGAAAAGGGTAGATCTATATTTTTTGGTTTTGCTTTGGTTTTGTAAAGTTTTGATCTGGTTTTCATAGGAGGTAAGAGGAACTGAAAGCCCCTGTATTAATTTTTTCTACAAAGTTACCGTGCACATGCAAAGTGCTAGGTATGTGGTATAGGTACTTGGGATATAGACAGGAGTAAAACACTATCCCTAATTTCAGAATACTTAAAACCTGTGGAGAGCAGATGCAAAATGATGGGACAGGTCAGGATGGCCTTGGAAGTCTTTAGGGAGAAGCCATTGTTATTTTTTTGTCCAATCTTCTTTTCCATCATAAATTTTATTCCAATTGGAACTAATATGTTGATTTGATTATTTACTTGTTCAAAGAGCTCTCTCTCCCACTTGAATATAATGGAAATGAGGCAGAGATATCTGTTTATCATTCTATAGCCTCTGACTAGTATAAAAGGGATCCAATAAAAATATACTGAATGAATGAATTAATGGATTAAGGTGAATTGTGAACTGAGCCTTCCCAAAAGAGCATTCCTAGACAGAGATTAGATGATGGGCAGATAGAGAAAATTATAGTAAGGGAGGCCAGTATTACTAAGGGCATGGGAGTAAAAGACAGCTGGTTAAAGGCCAGAATCTATAAATTACTTGGTACTGTTGAAATATAAAGATTGAGGCCAGTGAAGATGACTGATTAGGTTGGAAGTCAATAGAGGTCAGGCATGAAAGGCCTTTGCATTAATTTCTTAATTCTCTCTATTCTGTCTGAATTTTCTCATAGTTTACATGGGTCAAGAATCCAGGTATGGCTTAGTTGACACCTCTACTCAAGGTCTCACAAAGCTGCAATCAAGGTATGTATTAGGTTTGGGGACCCATCTGAGTCTTGGGGTCCTCTTCCAAGCACATGTGGTTATTGGCAAAATTCACTTCCTGCCAGCTGTAAAGCTCATGATGGCTTGCTTCTTTAAGGCCAGCAAAAGAATCTCTCTCATCAGGAAAGGCCAGGCCCTCTTTTAAAGACTTTCACCTGATTAAGCCCAGCCCACCCAGTGCAATTTCCCATTGGCTCCTAGCATACCTTAAATATGGGGTGATAACCACCACATCTACAAGTCCCAGGCACATTCAAGGGGTGGGTTGTCCATAGACCAAGTATACCAGGCCATAGAAATTGGGAGGTCCCTCTTATAACTTTGCCTACCACATCATCGAACATTGTATGAAGGAGCTTGACATCTCTCCTGAGTGATGAGAAACAGAATAATGAGAGCATGTTGCTTTCTCTATGAACCATGCTGGTAACGATGTGGATGATAGATTTTAGAGGGCAGGCAGTTTAGTAGACTAGGTATTAGACTAGGCAAAGATCTAAGTTCAAGATGGTCTAAGTTCTTAGATGATGATGGGGGAGTAGGAGTGAATGTGTCACTGACCTGCTGTCATGCAGATCAGAAACCTAGAAATTCCTGATTTCTCTGTCTGACTTACATGCCATAGCCAATGCATCAGTAAGTTGTAGCAGCTATAACTTAATATCCTGAGGCTATGTAAGTTCTCTTCAGAGCTATCGCCTCGCCCAGGTCACCATCATCTCTATCATTCATTCTTCATATACTTTAAAATATAATATAGACTGACATTACTATCCTTCCCAGATGCCTCAGTGGCTTCTCATTGCTTTTAAAATGAATCCAAACTCTTTATCACAGCTCATCGGGGCCTTTTTCTCTGCTTATCTTTCAGTCATATTGTTAGGCTCTGAAACTGTAATCCCACCATGCTCCAGCCAAAGCCCCTTCACTCTGCCTCAAACAGGTAGACTATTCATTACTCCCAGGCCTTTGCACCTGCCATTCCTCCAGCTCGGACTGCTCTTCCTTCAGGCATGGCTCTTTCCTATCATATGGATCTCAGCTTAAATGTTACTCTATTAGATAGGACAAGCAAGTCACTCTCAATCATAATGCCTTATTTTATCATCTACATAGGTATCTATATGTCTACTTATCTTGTTTATTTATCAGTTGCCCTTTCCACTAAATAGAAGTTACAAGAGAACATCACCCTTTTCACTCAGTATCTCTAATGCACAGCTGTGTGGCTGATACATATCAAACTTTTTAAGTCATATTTATTAAATCAGTATATGCATTTGAGCAAAACTTTAAATTATTTTGACTTGATGATTAATTCAATGTGATTAGCAATGGAAATAAAACATAAAAGGATGTTGGCTTTTTATTTTGGGTTTTGGAGATTAAAAGTAGTGGGACAAGAGTGGACAGAAAATAAAGGGCACATACTGGAAATAGAAAGACAATGGGTATGATGTAAGAACACCTTAAAGAAGTTTTTAAAAGCAGACTGGTCATCACTATTTTATGATGCAGTGATCAGACTACAACAGAGACATTCCATTTAATATGAAAAATCTGCTGCTGTCTTTAGGGACAGGAGCTTCTTTGTCATCTTCAGGGTCAAGTTGAAGGCTGGGCAAACTACAAGTATCTCAAGTACTAGCCATTTAATTAAATAATCACAGTGTGAATGTTCTGTGAGACCAGAGACATACAGAGCTTGGCGTTAGAGGAAACACACCTCTGTCTGTAAGAACAAACACCTTTAAACCATTCTCATTGGTTTAACAAAGAAGTGGATCTGACTACTAGGAGACTGAAGTGATTCCTATTCTTGCTCAGGGTGAGTAGATATTTTATCTGAAATTTTCATGCCTGGCATGTTTGGCTCTAAATGTTTTTCTTGCCTTTTTGAAAGGCCATGTTTATTTAAAGGAAAATCTAATCTGTCTGTACATGATACTTTCCATTTAGCTTGGTCAATTTTTTTTTCTAAAAATTACGTGCAGCTCAAACGATGGTGCTGCTTGTCAGAAGTAAAAGTCACACTTACCCAGTGAAAATCCCCTGATCCCAACAAAAAGCATGAATTCTGTCTGAGGTGTCCCATCCCAGGGGGTCTGCCTTGGTTATAAATTTAAGAGAAGTGAAACAGTGTTGTTTCCTTCTTCCAGAGGCCAACACTGAAGATGCAACGGCCCTGGAGAAAGGTTAATTCTACTCTGGGACTCTGTTTTGTTTCCTGGTCCACCATCCATTTGGCAGTGAGTTCCTACAACTTTCTGCACTTGAACTTTTCTCCCTGGGTGAGTACCACTGACCTTCTGTAGTCCTGGGGTGTTGAGAGACAAAGTGAAAATGAGGAAGAGAAGGATTTACTGGAGTGTTTGGATCAGATCACAGGCACGTCCCATCTCCCAATTTGAACCCACTCCCAGCACACTAAGAAGAATCCTGTGCTGAGGATGGTGAGGCAGCCTGGGTCCTAGTTGAAACAGAAAGTAGGAAAGTGGATTTGGATGAAGTTTTTGTTCTTGCTGTTTCTTTTTGTTTTCCATCTTGACTCCTCATTGAGAATCATTTCATTCAAGGAAAATAGTGACTCACCCATTAGGTGCCCTCCCCTGGACTTCAGCAGAGGCTGGAAAATGTTTAAACCTGGCTCTCCCTGTCATGGAGGATTTCTACAGTGTGTACTTGGTAGCTCTTCTTCCAGTGGATTCTTCCTGTGACACTCATCTCTGTGCACCGGGTACCGAGCACAGCTTCCCGGTCCTTGCTTGTTTCATTCTCCATAACTCAATAGCAGAATAAATTCACATCATGCCCACTTTTGCTCTCCCTTTCTCCCTTTGGACTGCTTCCCTGGGAAGAATGTTTATATCAACTGATCTGAAGATAGTGTAGGCATAGATTAATGGGCCAAGAAGACATTTTACAGATCATTTTACTCAGTGTCATCGTGAGAGTTTCACACTTATTTGTAGTTTGTAAATACCTATTTAACATATGAATTAGAAAGAATTAAGATTATCCCTTCAATATCTTTACACTTCCCTTGGACTCCTATAAGCTTTGTTGAGTGGTAAAGCAAGGGCTGTGGTTTGGCCCATGCTATGAATGAGAACTAAGCCTAAGGCTGGTTTCCAGTGGGCATGCATCACACATGTGGACACCATTCGTCCTACCTTCAAAGAAAGTGATGGATGCCCACTGAAGTAATCCAGCCACTCTCTATGGACAGTCTGGGTCTCCTGGCCACAAGGGCTCAGTTCTGTTCACGATTCAGTGGGTATTCAGTCAACAGTTATTGCAGATATGGGATTGTGTTTGCTCAATATATATTAGCAAGTGCCCTCAAAATTAAATTGCATTTGTATGAGGTGGTCGCCTTTCAATCCTTCTATCCCCTAATTCCACAGTCCTGCTACATGTCTGCCCGTTAAATATATGAGTCCTCCTGAGTGCTGTTCACCTGTGTTTAGAAGCAATTCCCTGTCTCCCTCTGCTCTTAAGCAACCATAAAATTGTCATGACACTGTCCTCTTCTGCACTGTCCCCAGGAGGTCTCTGCTCCACTGAGAACTAAAGAAACAACACCGTAATGCTTACTCTTGCCTAGAAAGAACTTCCTAGGTTTCCCCTGACCCCACTGTGAATTGCCTCACTTTCAACAGAGTCAAGGCTAGGCTGTTTCCTTTAATAAGAGTTTACTAAGCATTCAAAGACTACATCTAAAGATGCGCTATTCAGGACAGGTAAATGCCAAGAATTATGGAGCCAGAGGTTCAGGCTCATGCACAGGATCCACTTTATGTGTCAGGAACAGCTTCCCATAATGCTTGGCAGGCTCTAAGCACCCCATCTGCCAAGTACAGACCTAACTGCCAGGTGACAGAAGGAACAGGAGTTCCGCTTTCCCTCTGGTCTAATGCCTGCTTTAGCATCCCTCATTCCCTAATCCAGGGTAGGCCCTGGGCCCAGGTAACTGACAGTGAGAATACAGCCATTCACTCTGGGAGAGATTCTTCTCCCTACAGGGTATGACGTTACACCATGGTATCTAGCAGAGCAGTTAAATCAAAATGACATGGCTTCAAATTTGTGTTCATGGTCACAAATACAAGAGCATATTCATTAATTCATTATTTACTTATTGAGCACCTAATACCTACATTCTATCACTGTGGTTGGCACATAGTAGGTTATTTAAATAATAGATAAGCCTGGCACTTTCACTTGGATAAGCAGGTGGTTTGTTAAGGGAACTCTCTCTGAGGCCAGATAACCTGAGTTCAAGCCATGGATCTATCCCCTTATCAGTGACTTTGGGCAAGTTTCCTAACTTTTCTAAGCTGCAATTTCCTTATAGGTAAAGACGATGATGATAATGGTGATGGGAATAATCATGATGGTGATTATAAAATGACACAGCCTCTCTTATAGCTTTGTGGTCAAGCATGTTTATCAGGATGAGCTATTAGACATTAGAAAGCTCAGTGTAGTCACAGGCAAGGTCTGGACTTCTTGTGGTTCCCGACTCTCCTGTGCCTGCTATGTTGTAGTTAGCACGAGCCTCCTGTCTCGGTTGTTGCTGTACCATTCTGGATGTCTGGGTGGATGTCTCTCTCTGAACAGGGACTCACTCGGTTGGGACTCTGGCAGTATATTTCAGTTTCTGCTTGAAGATCCATCTTGAGTCCATCCACTGCCTGGAGTTCTGGAAGGGGGCATGCCTAGACTCCAGTGTTGCCTCCCTCCACGCCCACCAAACAGAATAAACTACTTCGTTGACACTGAATAAGCCTGGCCTCACATGATAGTTAGTGCTTTTTAGAAATAAAATTAGAGCCTACATCAGAACCTTATCTTGAAGGAAATGTATATGAAAACATTCAGCACAGTAATTTTATTGAAAAGACATGTCACTTAATGGCAAGGATATGTTTGTGGGACATTCGTCTTTGGTGATTCCATCATTGTGCAAACATAGAGTGTACTTCCATAGGCCTAGGTGATATAGCCTGTTGCTCCTAGGTTACAAGTCTGTATAGCATATTACTGTACTGAATACTGTAGGCAATTGTGAAATGTTAAGTATTTATATATTTAAACCTATCTAAACATAGAACAGGTACAGTAAAAATATGGTATAAAAGATAAAAATATGGTTTGCCTGCATAGAGCATGCACCATGAATAGAGCTTGCAGGTGAGTCAGTGAGTTCGTAGTGAGTGAATGGGAAGTCCTAGGACAATAACATTTATAAACACTGTACAATAGGCTGCACTTTAAATTTATAAAAATTTAAATTTATAAAAAATAATTTTGCTTCAATAATAAATGAACCTAAGCTCACTGTAACATTTTTTACATTATAAACTTTAAATTTTTTTACTTACTGACTTGTAATAGCACTTAGCTCAAAACAGAAACACATTGTTTAGCTATACAAAAATATTTCTTTCTTTCTACCTTTATTCTGTATTAATAGCAGTGAGTAATGCACTGAGCTGCAATGTCACCAGGTGGTAAGAATTTTTCAGGTCCATTATAATCTTATGGGACCACCGTCATGCATGTGGTTTGCTCTTGATGAACAGCAGTAGGCAGCACATGGTGGTACAGCTTTTATAATCATAATGTGCCATCATCACTCACTTTCATTTTATATTCACTGCCTTCCTTAGCTTTTTCTACCTTCCATTCAATGATGCAAATCAGCTGCATCTGCATGGCTTGGTTGGTAGACACAGTCCTCATTTTCTACAAGTCCACCGGAGCAGAAGGGCACCCGGCATGGCAGTCATGGTGATACCAGACATAAATTTGTGCCTTCAGGATCTTCTGGGCAAATTTATCTTAGCTTGTCTATTTTTAATATAAGACTCATCGAACCATAAGGGTCTCCCACTGGTCCAGGAGATGCTTGCCATTAAATTTAAATTTCTTCCTAGAATCTATTGGGTATCAACATTTTAATATTTTATATACTCCAACCATACCTTCAGGACACACAATTTGTTTACAAAGCAAATGAGCTATTGGGAATTCTTTCCAGAAAAAGTTTTCATTCTTTGAGTAATTTTAATACTAGCTGAATTTCTGGGAAAAACTTCTTGAGGTTTTGTATTATTCATGGAAGAAACCATGCTTCCCAATTTATTGAACATGCAGATCTATTCCAAGTGAACCCATGGGGAAACATCTTGAGGTGCTGGTTTAAAAATATGATCATAATATGGCCTTTTTCAATCAAGCTAGATATGTATATACTAAGTGGGTTTATCTGGGTTTTAATATTACAAGGGCAGGTATCTAGAATATAAAATTAAAGTAAGAAAAACAAAACTCCCTGTCTGTGGGTCTTCTGAAACACTGTTACATCTATGGGTTGTTCTCTGAACATGTAAGGGAGAAATGGAGACCTGTGCCCCACCCCCTGCTTTCCCAGTGCCCTCACCACCCTGCACCACACGTTTCTGGAGCAACAGACTTATAGCTAGTCGTATACCCATCAGAGAACCCAACCCAGTGATTTTACCATACAGCCATCAAGTGTTTAAGTTAGTACATTAATCAATATAAAATAATAACATAAAGATCATTTGTTTTCTTTCTTTTTTTAAGGCTAAAAGAAACAACAGGAAGCACATGGAGAGAAGAAAAGTGAAGAATCACGAAAGAGAATATCGGCAGGCAGAGAAGTGTCTGAACCTCACCCCAGGTGTTCTGGAAAGGAGTAAAGCCAGTAAAATCATCATCATCATCATCATCATCATCTTTTCATTTGAAAAATATTTAAATATTTAACTTTTCTGTAGAGAGAGGAGTTTTTGTTCCTTTTTTAAACTGTGCCCTGCCTAGCCACCTTCTGTCTCCATGTTTAGGTTTTAGAGAAATGCAGTAAAATCCTCTAATTATACATTTCTGTTTAGATTCAGGTCCCTGCCTAGGATCCCCATCACACTCTCACAGTGAGCTGGAGTGGGTACTAAAGTAGCCCGAAAGACTCCAGCTAAGCTGTTATTTGCAAGCGAGCTTCAGCCCCACCTTGGGAAGCCTCTTTCTCTGAAGCTGACTCAGTGCCCTTAGCACATCGAAGTAAAGCCATCTTCCAAAATGAAAGCACTCCCAGACCCACACTTCTACCCAAAATGCTGCGTGGGTGAGTGAGGGCCTCTCCCTACCCATTCTTTCTCTCTGAAATTTGCTCTCACTTCTAAGACTGCTGGTGAGTGGTTCGCTGTCCTAATCATCATCTCAAGAAATTGTCAGGCTTGTACTAATTAATTTTTCAGGAATGGCTGTTCTTTAAAAACGACCCCATAGTATTGTGTTGGCCAAAAAGTCTGTTTAGTTTTTTACATAAAATAAAAGACACATTTTTCATTTTCACTGAAAACTCTATTGATTTGGATATTTTGAGTATGTCAGCATGGTATAACATTGATTGTTCTCAAGTAATGTCTCAATTTGATCACTACCAACGTCAACTGCTCTACCCAACCGTGGAGTATCCGTCCAGCGAGAAATCTCTAGCACAAAACTTCACAAACCACTCTTGACATGTTCAGTCAAAGCACCTTCTGCAAACACTGCACAAATCTATTTTTGCATTTCAGTTGCATTTTTCCCTTTCTTGAAATAATAAAGCATCATATGCCAAAAATGTTGCATATTTTCTCCCACCTTCAATATTAAAATGGCTATACAAAAATTCACCAATTTTGATGTTTTTTAAGTGAATGTTGATATGACAGCTGTCACAATACACAATACAATCTAACAAAATTATTTCAAATGAAGTTAAAGACAACTAAGCACTACTAGAGTCATCTTATGGATAAAACCAAATGAATTTTTTGGCCAACCCAGCAGGTAATGGAGATCTCATAGGGCCCTTCCCTAATGGGGTTAAAGTTAAAAGAGAAAAAATTTGCATGAAGATAACTTATTCTTATCCCTCAAGTACCTGAAAAGAAATCATGAAGTTATAAGAAATAAGTTGGGGGGAATAGATACATGTCAAAAATCCAATGTCTTAATAACTCATTCAATTATTTCTCCCTGTGGGGCTACATTCAAATAATAACTCATAGTTTATTTATATTTTCTGCCATTATACAAATACTGCTTTTCACAAAACATTTACACTTGACACACATGAAGAACAAACTATTTTTTATTCCCTATTCTATTTTATTTATGTGTATAGCAAAAGGGAATTCTGACCACTAAATTGATTTATCAACCCATTAACAAATCCTGACCCACACCCTTGAAAAGCCTGGTCTCAAAACCTTACACTCTATGAACTTACATTTTACGAACAATCTTAATAACTTTAATAATTAATCTCAACCTGCAGACACTAAAAACAGCCAGTTTCACAGAGTTAAGCACAACTAATAGGAATAAGGTTGAAAGCAAAGAAGTGAATACTTCCAGAAAGATAAGTGAAAGAAGAAAAACAGCTTCTAAAGTACTGAAATGGGGACCATTGAGAGCTAGAACTAAGAGCAGCTCATACCTCACAGAGACCCTGGAGGACACAGCTGCATTAAAGCTCCAGCCAACAAGTGCTTTAATAATGACAGCCCCCACCACCAAGAAAACTTTAATTGATGATCCTTATAACATATTTAAGGCAATCCAGAAAATTATGGATCAACTCCTTTACTAAAAGCATTGTACTTAAATGGTGTACAGGCCACATTAGAATTATTTTAAGGAAAATATCTATTGTATAAAAATAACTTGGTGGTTTTTAAAATATGCTGCCTGGTGTGGAAGGCTTCCAACCTGAAGAGGTTCCTTGTCCATGCACACCAGCCCAGAAACAGAGCCTCCCAGCCATGTGGATTAATAGCCTGAAAATTAAATCAGTGGGATCTACTATTTTCATTATTTTTCTTATCACTCACCAACTGACAGAAGCAAGTCTACACTTCTGCTAGACATGCTAAAACTGGATTCACTCCTCCTCAGTCTCCTGACATATATAGGTACCTCTCAATTCTACCCTACCCTCTTCTCTCCAGACTACCACCTACCCTATCTCCCATGTTAGCACGGGCACCAAGGTCTCTGTTCAGCCACCTCCACGTTTTGCAAAACATAATGGTTTTTCCTCTGACAAATCAATCTTTTCTTCAACTCTTGTATTCCTTTGTAGGACTTCCATTTTCTCTTCTACCCAAGGTTAGAAACTCTCTCATCTTATTTACTTAACATTCCATCTTTATTTTCCTGTTATGGAGTATTATCTTATTAATTCTATACAAAGAAGCTAGAGAGGGAGAAGAGTGAAAAGGCAAGGGATGGAGACAAGTTAAGCTTTCCTTCTGATTACAGTACTCTGAGGTTTCTTGAAATATACTTTATGTACTATTTAGTTACCCAGTTGTACAGGTCATACAGAAAATTAAGTGTTTGATTTATCCCTATCATTAATCTAATTTTTATAATACATTGATTCCTTTTCATCCTCAGAAGATGACAAATAATATATATTTTTAAACATCATTCCTAACTCATGGATTTAAACATGTTTTATTAGTTTTGATCTATTGAAATTTTTATTTCTATTGAAGTTCAAATGGTCACACCTTTGGCCTGTGGACATACATAGAAGTCATCTCCTGAGTCTTTTGAACATACCTGTAGAAGCTTTTGATAGCTTTCTTGCTATCTGGAAAGACAAGGTATTTCAGAGAAGAAATTCAGCCATTTTTTTCATGAAGTCCTGATTTTCTTCCTGTGGGAGATAGTATTTTAAGACCTCAATCTGAATTCCATAAATATTTATTACTAAACTATAAATATTCCTTAAAGTAATACTAGTATTTCCCTTTAAATTACATTTTGTATCCTTCTTTTCTATACCAATGACTTTTTAATCATTTTGGTTGTCTGAAGCTTGATGTCTAGTAAACTTCTTAGGAAAACATCAAGATAATGATATTCTCTGAGTTTATGCATGGTTATAATAGCTTATGTATGACTTCATATTTGAATATCAGTTTAACTGGATATAAAATCCTTGACTCCCATTCTCCTCCCTGAAGTGTCTTAAATACATTACTACATTTTTATTTGGTATAAAACATTGATATAAAAAAAAACTAATAGCTAATTTTATTTTCCTTTTAATTCATATGCCTTCTTTGCCTAGATGTCCAGAGTATATTCATTTTCTTTATTCTTTAAAGCCTAATATTGTAACCAGAACACATCTTGCTGCTAGTAATTCTGGGTCAATATTATCAAGTGCATGTTATTTTCTGTCAATATTTGTATTCAAAGCTTTATTTCAGAAACTTTTCTTGAACAATAGATTTTAATATTTGGTCTGTCTTCAAGCTCTGGGTTTTTTTTTCCCCCAAAACCTCTCATTATACATATTTGCAACTCCCTTGCCTGTCTTCAAACTCTCACTTTCTTGAAAAATTTTTAAAATCTCCCTTTTAATTTCTTTATATACTTTTTCTAAATATATTATTTGTTGTTTTCATTTATACTTGTATTCCCCCTAGTTTGCTCTTGATTTATAAACTAATATTTACTTATTTTTGGATTGTTAAATTCTGTGACCTGGCTCTGAATTTTTCTCCTTCTGATTTATGTGCTCTTTTTCAGGTGTTATTTAACTTTATCCATATATTTTAGATATAGATATCCAATATCCAACATCTATATCCAATATCTATATATGGATATAGATATTTTAAAATAGTACAGTATACTTTTCACTTATCTATTGAATATATATTTCTGGCATTGTTTTACCTGCTTGAAAGGTGCTATGCTATTCCTTCATCTCTTTTCCTTCATAGTAATTTTGTATGGGACTTTACATCAATGTTTTTCTGTTGTGCAATTATATGCAAAATTAAATTTCCTGAACTTGCAAATGGAGACTTGATTGGGATAGCTTTTTAAATTTTAAAAAGTTAAATTTTCTATTGTTTTAATGTATTGTTAGCAGAAATATAGTAGCTTATAATATAATATAGGTATACTGGCTCTGTTCCCCTACCCCACCTTTTATATTTCCCCTTTCCTTTATCTCTGTTGTTCTTATCTTGATCAATTTTTCTTTTACCCCCCGTATTTTTCTCCTCAGCCTTATGTCCTGTCTGGAAAAGAGACCTGACTGGCTATTTTTAAAACTCATAAGGACCAGAGTACTCTAAGCCCTTTAGGCCTTATCTCAAAACTCTTGCACTTAGCTACTATTGAAAATTACAGAACTCTTTTTATTTTCAGCTGCTGTTCTCATATTGGCCTGCCAATCTTTACAAGCGCAAGGGGTTCTTTTAGCTTTGGGGGTTCTTTTGTTCTCAGATTGATCACATGCCCCATCATTTCCTTTTACGTCTTTCTTCACAGACTCTGGAGCTGTGCAGATCTTATAGCTCTTGGTGGTTTACCTCTTGGCTCATAATTTGGAGTATATGGGAAACCTGTTGCCCAGCCTTCATATAAATTTTCTTCATGAGTTTTGCTTTTACTGGCTTGTTACCCTGTTCTTAGGTGAGATCATGTCAACCCAAGATGCTATAGTGTCCCTGTTAATGCAAACTTCCCAGATTTCTCTGCTTTGTTCAGCTTTATGCTGAGCTACTCATTTTCTTGATAAACTATTTGTGGAAATCCTTTGAAGTCTATAATAAATGTACATTAGTGATGCTATCTGTATAAATCATTAATATTGAACTCATGGGCTTCCAATTCCAGACAAATAGACTAAGCACATTCTACCCTATTCTTCCCATTAATTAAAATTACAATCCAAGAGAAAATATAAAGCATTGATCAAAAGCCTCTAAAAGGTGGAGAAAATAAGGGAGTCTACCTAGGGAAATCAAGACTCAAAGGGCAGTGATGAGTTCCATCAAATTTCTTCCCTTTTTATTTTTTCTTTCCTTCTATGGTTTTTCTTTTTTCTTTAGACTAGAGGTCAGCAAATGTTTATTATTAAAGTCAGATAGTAAATAGTACATATTTTCATGCCATGTGGTTCCTGTAAAAACTGCTCAAGTCTGCCTTTGTAGCAAAAAAAGTATGACTATGTTCCAAAAAAATTTTATTTACAAAACTAGATAGTGGGTCAGATAGTTTGTTGTCCATACTATGCACATCCCATTGAAAATGACAGAGCATGCTGCAACCCAGGAATGCCAGTTTGAACAGATTTTTTGATGAAAGTTTCCAGAAAAGCCTATTTTCTCAAACCACAGGACAAGAGGAAGGGATGGCCCCATTCCATTCTACTTGGTGCTTCATAGATGCTAAGGAAGAGCCTGGTTGATCATTTTTCCAACACTGAGGCCAACAGAAACACCCCCTCTTCCCCTCACCAAATGGGAGGTAAAGCTACATTGTCTATTTTTGCTTAGCATTAATGAAATGACAAAACAGTTGCAATACCCCAACTGCTCTCATAGATAGAATGTGTGCAATTGAAGAGGAAAAAAGTTAGTAAGAAGGATTCTTTAAACCTGTATGTAAAGATCTCAGAAAAACCCTGGATATTCCATTAAATGAACCAGGATCAACACAGCAAAACTTTTGAGAAATGAACTTCAGTATGGAATATTGCCCAGGTTTCAGGTTACTGTCTGGATATCATACAAGTGGGATAGACCAGAAGCAATGCAAGATTTAAAAACTCAATTGAAGATTGCATCACACTCTATAAAAGTGTGACAAAATATGCATTCTGAACTTGAATAGGCTGATTTCATCTTAGATATAATATTAAAATAGAAACTAGGCTTTCAAACATCATACAAAGCTATGCAGTATAAAATCCAAGTTTACTTGCCATATCAAGAACCAGGAAAATCTCAACTCAAATGAGAAAAGGCAATAAATACATGCCAACGCAGAGATGAGTCGGATGTTGGAATTATTTACAAGAATTTTAAAGAAGCTATTAAAATGTTCCATATAATTACAACTATCTTGGAAAAATGGGAAAAAAATATCTTAACCAAGGATTAGAAGACACAAAAAGAACAAAAGAGAATTTAAGAATTAAGAAAAATTACTAAAATAAAATACTTAATGGCCTCAGCATAAGAATGGAAATGAGAGAGGAAACAATGAATTTGAAGGTAAGTCAGTAGAAATGGTCCAAACTGAACAGCAGAGATAAAGTAAATTTGGGGGGAAAAAAACAAAAACAAAAACAAAAAACCAAAGACCTGGAACATTAACAAAAGGTCTAAGATTCAGTTCATTGAAAGCCCAGATGACATTTGATATATTTTTGGGGGGTATATTTTATTGATTTACTATTAAAGTTGTCCCATTTTTTTCTCACCTTTGTCTCCTCTGCCCTGCACCCCATCCCATCACCCCCACACCTCTTAGTTCATATTTATGGGTTGTACATATCAGTTCTTTGGCTTCTCAATTTCTGATACTATTCTGAACACACAGTCTTAAAAGTTCAGTGATTCAAAAAGATTATAAACTAAAAATATGCCATGCCAAATACAAATAAGTCAAACCTGAAAACTAAGATAAAAATAAAACCTTGAAAGTAGCCAGAGATAAATAATGCATTAACCATAAATAGACAATTATACAAATAACTGCAGATTTATAAATCCAACACAATCTCTTATTAAAATCTTAGCAGATATATTTTGTTGAAATTCACTAGATCAAGGTGATGCTAAAATCTACATGAGACTGCAACAATTCTTGAAAAAAGTGAGATTAGTTGTAGGGGTTTCTTGATTTTAATGCTTACTATAAAGCAACAATAATTAAGACATTGTGATAATGGACATAAAAATAAGCATATAGATAAATGAAACAAAGTTAAAAGTACATAAATAAATACTTGCATGTATGGTCAAATGATTTTTAACAAAAATACTAAGGCAATTCAATGAAGGAAATGATCATTTTTTTCCCCATAAATTGTGCTAAAGTAATTGGCTATCCATTCAGTAGTTGCCTGAGTCTAGAGGTAAGAATAGGGATTGACTTCAATGGAGGATGAATGTTCTTCTTGGGATGTTGAAAGTGTTCTAAAATTGAATTGTGATGGTGCTTGTACAACTCTGTAAATTTATTAAACATCATTGAACTTAAAATAAGTGAATTTTTGGTTCTTAAATAGTAATATAAAAAAACTGTCAAAAGGAGAGATGAAAAGAGAAGAAAGGAATAAGCAGATGATCAGTATCAGAGATTTAATATTTACTTATTTTGAGTTTTAGAATGAAAAAACAGAAAATGGAAAGGAAAATTATACCAAAGAAATAATTTCCCAAAACTGAAATAATAAGGTAATAAATGACATTAAAAAAATAAAACCTATACCTAATGTTATCCTTAAAAGTGAAAGACTAAACTCATGTTATCTATACTAAGAAAACAAAATTCACTCTTACTACTATTATCAGTCTTATCAGCATCCTACTTAAGATTCTAGCTAGTGTAATAAGGCAGGAAAAGGAATAAGAGTTGTATGGGTTGGAAAGAGCAAAGCTAATAGAACTAATGAGTAAGTTTAGTGAGGCCTTATGATACTAAGTTAACATACAGAAGTCAGTTTTATTTCTATATACTAACAGAGGCCAACTGGAAATTAAAATTAATTAAACAATATCATTTATTATAACTCCAAAAATTACGAGCTACAAATGATTATGTGTAAATATGAAATATGTGAAAGACTTGTGTGCTGGAACTATAAAACACAGATGAAAAATCTAAGACCTAAATGATTGTAGGGATATACCATATTCATAAATTAGAAGACCTGATATTATCAACATGTCAATTTCTTCTTAATTAATCTATACACTTAATGAAATCCTAATCAAAATTTCAGTAAAAATTTTTATAGAAATTTACAAGGTGGCTCTAAAATATGTAACAAAACAAAACAAATGTTTCTACAAAGTCAGTCAGTCATAAAAGAAAGAAATATCTGGAACCTTGGCAACAAAAAAAATATGGAGGACATTAATAAGGCAATAGTGACAGAGATCCCAAGGAGACACTAAAACTGATCCAGAAAACAATCATTTCAGACAGCAACAGTTGAAAACACAGTTTCAGAACAAAAGCCACTGAGGAAAATAGGGCATTGCTATTGTATATGTTAATCATAATGAGACTAAAATTAAAGGTGTTTTACATCTCTGACAGAGTTCAGGAACAGATTAATGATAATTAAAAGAAAACAAAGAAAATTTTTAAAAAACAAAATTTTTTATTCAAGAAAAGAATATATGATACAAAAAACGTGTGTGTGTGTGTGTGTGTGTGTGTGTGTGTGTATGTGTGTGAGGGTAGAGGTGGAAGTTCTAAAACTTTTTGTGATAGAGTAGGAATTCAGGATATTATTAAAAATCAGGATATAGAATACTGTATAAACTTATCACTTAGAAATATAACATTAAATAGTTGAAGAAACAACGAAAATACATACAAGTAGAACTGATATGGGAAAGTATGGAGCAGGAGACTGCTGTTTATTGTAATAGATATCTTGTGATATGTATATTTTATAATCTTTTTACCATATACTTTCAATGTTTCTTAAATATTTGTTAAAATATAGCATACATATAGAAGACTTAATATATTAATTTTCAGTTTACAATAGTTTTCACAAAGTGTACCAAAGCCTTCTCAATTTTCAAAACCCAGTTATGTCTCACAATTTCCACGAATCCTCTTACTTCTAGAGCCCTCAATAGTCTCCTCATTCACATCAGACATCGTTACTGCTACTGCTTATCTTAAGTTCACATATTAACTTGTATGACCCTTCATCCACTACATATGCACTAACTCCAGAATACACGGTCAGTCCTGTGAGGATAACAATCTGTTAAGAACAAGTTATTGGGGTGGACCAGCCAGCCAACTTTTTGAATCACTTCTGCATTATATTCTCAAACATGAATGAGATAAACTGAATTATGTTGCTAATTGACTCATGTTTCCACATGCAAATCTATGTGTATTTCTGTATGTGTCTAGAAATGTACATTGTTCCTGCTACTACTACTCAGGTCAAGGAATATCTTAAATTTAATTTAAAAAATAACTTTATAACCCAGCTTTTTTTCTAAAACTTAAATCCTATGTTTGCTGAGTATAAACAATTTACAACCTAAATATAATGTCTTTCACATTCTCAAATATATTTAGAGGGTAGGGTTAGATAAGTTTGGAGAAAGAAGTAAAATGAAAGCTAATTATTTCACACAAATAAAGAAGAAATGGCATAGTAATCTTATGAGGGTGCTGGCCCTGAAAAGTCTCTGGAAATAGGAATACAAGTGACCTCTTTGCTGCAGGCACAAGAAAAGAAACTTAAGCAAAATAACATATCTACTTTTATTTCTCAGTGAAATGCAATGTAAACCCCTTCCTCTATTTCCCCAATGAAACCCTTAGTAAATTCCCCAACATTAACTAATTTCCTTTAGAAAATGAAAATTTACTTTGGGAAGCACAAACAAAAAGGCAAGTGGAGAATAAGCGTAAGAACTACAAACCTTTGAAAAGAAGTACACATTCTCCTAAAATAATAGGAAATCAGTTTCTTTCTAGTACCACTAAACCAACATTAAACCTGTATTTAAAATCATAGGTTTTAAGGCGAGCCAAATTATTAGTCTCAAAAAGTCCTATATATCTTTGGGCCCTAAATTTTTCTATTATTTCTAATAATTTCTACTACCTTTTATAATAATGTCTATCATTCTAATGTTTCTCATAAACAAAGTTTAATCTAATGTCTTCATCTTCCCCCTAAACATTTATTATATGCTCTATTTTAGGTGACTAATTAAACTGGTTTGCCTGGAATGATCCTGGTTTTTCACTGGAATTGCTGCTTCCAGGAAATCTCTCTGTTGGAATCAAACTGGGATGACTGGTCACCCTAGAACTCCAGGATCATCTGGCCATGTCAGACGGAAGATTTTTAGCAGGTAATTGTGGACTGAATTGAAGAGCTGAAGGAATAAAGAGATACTGAGGAATCTATGCTGCTTCAAGTCTGGGGTCAGCTCAGGTTGAGGGAGGGAAGGGATCATTGACACTCTCTCGGGAAGCCACATAAAACCACAACACTGGATTATAGGCAGAAAGTTTGCTGTCACACTTGCTGTTTTATCAGGCTTGTCTGGCTCTGCTCTGAATCCTGTCTTAAAAGCAGCATCCTCTCATTCTCCAGAAAACCTGAACTTAAGTGACAGGACATAAATAGCTGGAGAGAAAAATCTAGTTCAGTGTAGGCCAGAGGAAATCCAAACCCCCACAAATCCCCACCCTAAATCCTCAAGCTGGAAGAGGTAAGAGCATTACATCACCAGTGACTGCTCTCATTGGCCGATGGTACCTGAAGGACCAAAACACCTGCTTCTTGGACTAACTCTTTCCTTCCCTTGCAAAGCATCAGAAACCTGGCTATCACAGACTAGAACAAAGGCCCAGGGCAAGGACAGCCTTTCCCAGGGACACACCCTCGCTGGGCCACTGTTTCAGCATGCAGGTCAGCGTGAGCATGTCTGCGGGCAGGACACAGTGAGTGCAGGCAAGGACTCTCCTCCTTAGGAAGCCTAAGATGCTGGCTTGCCTGAGAGTTCAAAGAGATCTCTGGTGAACTAAATGTGTTTGCTTTCTTCTCCCACTAGTGCTATCGGAAAAGATTCTCATTCTAATAAGTTTTGACAAGAGCTGGCACAGGGAGCAGGTGCCAATGAATCCAACTAGTCGGAGGCATTAGAGACATCATGGGCACCAGAGGATACAGATGTTGCCATGGGAACTGAGTGAAAGGTATTTGGTGGTGGCTGGTTAGGAGGTTTGTTTTCTTGTTTAAGACAGAGCCGAACAGCTGCAAGTCATGCTCTCTCTTTCCTACTTTAGCATCACTGGGTAAATCCCCGCTCTCCTTCCCCCCATCCCCAGCGTTAAACAGGATTTGAGGAATTTAATTTCTCTGCTGACATGAATAATGCTTATATAGGAGGCACACCAAAATCCTTTGAAAAAGGTATTTGCAGCAAATCAGGACAGTTCTAATCACAGGACTCTTTGTGTTGGAGAGAAAATTGTTGCTTCAGGGTCAGAGTGGTGTTATTTTTCGGCAGGATTTGAAGACATCGTTTTGAGCTGAAAGCTCTCACCCTAGCTTGAATAAACACCTTTCCATCATGTGTTCTTTGGCATTCATGCTTCTAGTTTTTAGTGACTTTGAAACACAAATCTTACTCTCTGGATTTTGCAGCTCTTTTGAAGTGTTTTAAAGACATAGAAAGAAAAGGGATGAGGAATGCCAAGGGTTTAAAAATAGTAATTATCCAGAAACAAGTATTAGAAGTGGGACTACCATAGATTTAGTCCCCTTATAAGAGTTGTAGAAGACAAGGGGAGGGTCAAAATTAGGACTTTGGTGACCTGCCAGACTGAGGGAGTAATGGCATCCTTTCCCTAGACCAAGCAGTGGAAGGGGTGGAAACTCTAAGCTACAGGAAATTGGAGGAGCAAGTCACATGGATAAGGTCCTCATATCCTGATAGTGGTGGAAGACCTCTGGTCTTTCAAGCAAGACTCAAGTTGGGTAATGAGCAGATGCTATAAGTTCAGTCATGACTGACAATGCATAGCAAGTAGAAACAGTACACCAAGCATTGAATAATGGTGTCACTAGGCTATCAAAACAGGAACCTAAGTGCTCAAATTAGAATTCGTGACAGCATGGATGGACCTAGAGACCATTATGATAAGTGAAATAAGCCAGGTGGTGAAAGACAGATTCCATATGATCTCACCTATAAGTGGAACCTAATCAACAAAATAAGCAAGCAAAATATAACCAGCAACATTGAAATAAAAAACAAACTGATAGTAACCAGAGGGGAGGAGGGTAGGGAGTGATAGGGGAAAGGGAGGGGAAGGGTCATCAAGGAACATGAATAAAGGACCCATCAACAAAGTCAAATAGGGGAAGGACTGAGGGTGGGAGGTGTAGGTGGGTGGGGCTGGGGAAAGTGGTGGAGGAAAATGTTGACAAAAAGAAAAGAAAATAGATAGGGGGAGGCTGGGAGTAGTCTGGGAAATTAAGAAGCCAAAGAGCTGGTGTGTGAAGCCCATGGACATGGACTAAGATGTGTGAGGATGATGGGATGGGGTGAAGGGTGGTGGGGATAAAGGGAGGGGGAAATGGGGCAATGGTGATACCATACTCAGTAAAATATACAAAAGAAAAAAAAAGAATTCAAGTGCAATTTGAGTTACAGGAATCAGAACCAAGATTGGTTGCCACTATCTGTGCATAAGATTAAAATGAGACAAGCAACCCGTGTGTTGTGATGCTGCATCACTGGGGCAATGAACTGGTATTCTTTGCTGAACTGGTAAGTATCTCTATGCTTATAAGCTGTAGTCGACGGTGACAATAAGAGAAGTATTAGAGACATGAGATAAAGAGGCCCCATTTTAAGGGTATATCCTGCATTCAAATTAGTTATAACTCTGTTGTGAAAAATAAGGCTTCCATACACACAGTTTTCAGTAAAGCACGATTAAAGGTCAACCAGATACACAAGTCCACAGTGCAGTAGAGGGGACAGAAGATGGAGATTAGCATGGACCAAAATAAGTGGTGAGACTTGGGCCATTGGAAAAGCTCTCTTGAGCTATTCATTTGCTCATGCATTTAACAAATATTTATTGAGTGCCTGCATTAGAAAGGTATTCCTTTAGATCCATGTTGAAACAAAATAGTCATGTTCATTTCCCTAAAGAAGACTACAATCTAATCATAAGTACTCAATGTGTTTGTGCGTGCGCGTGTGTTTTAATTGAAAGATAAGATAGAGACTGGAGGAAAACGAACTCCTGTGTGTGGCAGGAGGAAAAATTTGAACATAGAGGAAATTTCACACAAAAGCAAAAATAATTTTTGCAAGTACTGAGGAAATTTTTTTACAAAACACTTTCAAGGGGATAACTAATTGGAAACACATACTCCAGACCAAGAAATGACTGGTTATTTTCAGCCCATTCTTCCAAGTTGGGAGTATAGGCTGCACCTGGGTTACAACCCTTTATTCTGCTATACACATTGTACCTGTGGAAGAAAAGCTAAGATCAGTGATTGAATTATTTTCATGAATGAATTTATCATATTAGTCAGAACCTAAAAGTATTTTTTAAAGTTAAATGCAGAATACAGTATCTGTTTTTGTTTATTTTCTAGGTAGGGTATATGGATCAAGATGATTACTGATTATTGGTAAATAAAGTGTCAAGATTATGGGGACTTTACTAGTCACACTACAGTAAAAAAAAAAAAAAAAAGCAAAACACCTCTGAACATAAAAAATCCAACTGAAGAAGATAGTTAAAATAGATGAACAGATGTTTCTCCAAAGAAGCTACAGGAATGATAAATAAGTATAGCATTAATCATTACGGGCATGTGTATTAAAGCCACAGTAAGAAAACACTTCACACCCACTAGGATGGTGAACAAAAATACAAAACAAAAAGAAAAAAATGAGTATTAGAAAAGATATGAAGAACCCCCATACTTTGCTGGTTGGGATGTAAAATGGTAAAGTCTTTTGGGAAAACAGTTTGATGGCTCCTGAAAATGTTAAAAGTAGAGTTACCATACAGCTCAGCAATTTCCCTCCTAGATATTTACCCAGAGAAATGAAATGAAATATTCCTACCCCAATATTTGCACATCAATGTTCACAGCAGTGTTATTCATAATAAGCCCAAAGTAAACAATCCAAATGTGCATCACCTGGTGAATGGAAAAAAATGTGGTATATCCATACAATAAAATACTATTTAGTAATAAAAAGAAATAAACTGCTGATACATGGTACAACATATATAGATGAATCTCAAAAATACAGGGGCTGGTAAAAGTAGGTTTACAGTTGTGAGTACATATAACACAGAGATTATTCTTATATTATTACTTATCAATTATTGTGTTATTTTTCCATATGAACAACCGTAAATCTACCTTTGCCCACCTCTGTATTATCCTACTGTAAAGAATAAAGTAAAAGACTGTGTATTGCATGGTGCAGTTTGTATAAAATGTCTAGAATAGATAAATCTATAGAAACAGAAAGTAATTTCATAATACCTGGGTATGGTAGTGGGAATGAAAATTAACTGTAAATAGCACAAGGAATCATTTTAGATGATGGAAATGTTCTAAAACTAGATTGTTGTAATGGCTTTACAACTCTGGAAATTTATTAAAAATTATTACATTGTAAACTTAAAATTGATTAATTGTATTCTATGTAAATGATACCTCAATGAAGATGTTAAAAAAAAAGACTTGCTATCAACTGTAACAACATATTTGTTAATTACACATCTGACAGAGTATTTGTATCCAGAATATATGAATAACTTCCAAACTCATAAAATAAGAAAAACAAACTACACAATTAATAATGAGCTAAAGGCTTGAGAAGACAATTCACCAAAAAAAGATATACAAATTAAAAATAAGCACATAAAAGGTGTGCATTATTATTAATTAGAGAAATAGAAATTAAAGCTCTGAGAAGATATCATTACAAATTTATTAGAAAAGCTGAAATAAAATTTATTGTGGCTGGGCTGGGTTCTATGGTGAACTTGGACACTCAACTTCGAACTCTTTCCCCCACAGGACAGCTCTGGAGCCATGGAAATCTCTCAGTACTGCACTTCAGGGGCTCAAGGGAGGGGTGATATGGATAAATTGAGACTGTATTTTCTACGCTCTTCAACGTGTCTTTTCTTGTTTCTGTTCTCTGTTCAGGTACTGTAATATCTCATCTGGATTCTAGAGCTCCTGTGAAGGTGACTTTGTCTGTGGATAACTGTCAAATTGATGTTTCTGTGGGGAGAAAAGAAATGGAACCTCCTATTCTGCCATCTTACTGATGTCAGACCTACATTGGCTTCTGTTAGTTACCCTTTCCCATGAGAGCTGAGATTTTCATGCTACTACACATGTGAGGAGTTTTGGATTGTATGCTGGACATCTTGAATATTACATTACGAGGCGCTCATTCTCATTAAATCCTTTGGAGAACATTAACATGTTCGTCTTTTCGGGTTAACTTTATACCATGGCTCAAGAGTTATTGAAAGCTCCTGGATAGAGATAGGGTTAATTTCCCAGCATTTCTGGGCTTCAGGTGATGTTTGTGACCTTCCAAAGTTCCAGAAGAGGCCTCAGGCAGAGACACTGCTATCAGATGAGCAACTGGAATTTGGACAGTATACTCTGAAATGGAACAGTCCATAAGATATGATGGATTCCAACAAGGTTTGCTATGCCATCACTGTTATTTCAAGATATTAATCTATTTTCAATCATGTGAAGCAATGATATATGAAACATTTTTTGAAACTTTAAATTGTTTGAAAAGATGATTTTGGTCAAAGTCCTGTTGAGTTCTTCTGCTTTTGATTGAAAAATTTCACTCAACTGAAATATCATCTGGGTTTATTTTAGTATGTAAAGAATTTATACTCTGAATTGAATAAAAGATTTAGTAATGCCAAAATTGCTTGTTGTTTACTACTTAAAAATAGCACAATATAGCAGAAAACCAGAATATCAAAGATTGATATTGCATTCTTTACACACAATTTATGATCATTTATTTCTTCCTTATGAATTGTCCTATTTCTTGTTTAATTGCATATTGTAGATACTTCAGAAGAATATAGGAAAAACAGTACTAACCAGTGTCTTTCAATGTTCCAAACATTTAAGAGAATTCCTTTGCTATTTTTCTACTAAGGATAATTGCTGTGGTTTCTTAGAGTGATGCTTGCCTAATAAAATAAGTTCTAGTCCTAGTTTGCTTAGAGGTTTTATTATAAATGTGTATTAAATTTTATCAAATGCCTTTTCTCCATTTATTAATATAAATTAATATGATCATACTGTTTTGCTTCTTAATCTGTTAATGAAATGAGTTATTTTAATAGAAATTCTAATGTTCAACCATTATATTTTTTCAGGAATAAACTCAACTTGGTCATAAAAAGTTTTTATACTTCTGGATATAGTTTGTGGATATTTAAGAATTTGAAATACCTCAAGTTTTAATTTTGCGCTCTGGTCTTGTTTGGATGTAATATCGAGGTAATATTAGGTACAAAATTGAGGCAGTAATGACACATACCTTCCTAACATCTTGAAAAAAATGTATATGAAACAGGGAGCATTCTTTGCAACATTGTAAAAACTGCATGAGGAAGAGCATTTGGGAGTGGTGTTTTTTTTAAATTACATTTTATTGATTATGCTATTACAGTTGTCCCAATTTTCCCCCTCTACCCCCCTCCACCAAGAACCCCCACTCTCTCAGGCAATCCCCGTACCATTGTTCAAGTTCATGGGTCATGTGTATAAGCTCTTTGGACACTTCATTTCATACTGCACTTTACATTCCCATGGCTATTCTATAACTACCTATTTGTATTTCTTAATACCCTCACCTCTGGACCCATTCCCCAGCACCCACCCACATGTGGCAACCATTAAAATGCTCTCAATATCCATGACTCTGTCTCTGTTCTTGTTTGCTTGGTTTGATTTTTGGATTCAATTGTTGATAGATACGTATTTATTGTCATTTTATTGTTCATAGTTTTGATCTTCTTTTTCTTAAATAAGCCCCATTAACATTTCATATAATAATGGTTTGGTGATGATGATCTCTTTAGCTTTTTCTTGTCTGTGAAGTTCTTTATCAGTGCTTCAATTCTAAATTATAGCTTTGCTGAGTAGAGCATCTTGGTTGTAGAGCCTGCTTTTCATTACTTGGAATATTTCTTGCCAGTTCCTTCTAGCCTGCATACTTTCTTTTGAAAAATCAGCTGACAGTCTTATGGGAACTCTCCTGTAGCTAACTAACTGTTCTTTTAAGATTCTTTATCTTTAACCTTTGGCATTTTAATCATGATGTATCTTGAAGTGGGCCTCTTTGCATCCATCTTGTTTGGGACTCTCTGTGCTTCCTAGACTTGCATGTCTATTTCCTTCACCAACATAGAGAAATTTTCATTCATTATTTTTCAAAAAGATTTCCAATGTTTTGATCTTTTTCTTCTCCTTCTGGCACCCCTATGATGCAAATATTGCCCCAGATGTTGAAGTTGCCCCAGAGGCTACTTCCATTCTCCTCATTTTGGGGGGCTTCTTTCTTTTTCTTGTTGTTCTAATTTGTTGTTTTTTGGTTCCTTATGTTCCAAATCATTGATTTGATTCTCAGCTTCATCCAATCTACTGTTATTTCCTTGGAAACTGCTCTTTATTTCAATTAGTGTATCCTTCATTTCTAACAGGATATTTTTTATGCTGTCGAGGTCCTCACTAACTTCTTTGAGCATCCTTATAACTGTGTCTTAAACTCTGCACCTGATAGGTTGCTTATCTCCATTTTTAGTTATTTTTCTGGAGTTTTGATCTCTTCGTTCATTTGGGCCATGTTTCTTTGTCTCTTCATTTTGGCAGCCTCCCTAACATTTGTTTCTATGTATTAGGTAGACGTTCTATGACTCCCTGTCTTGGTAGCATGACCTAATATAGTAGGTGTCCTGTAGGGTCCAGTGGCACAGCCTCCCCTATAACCCAAGCTGGGTACTCAAGGTGCACCCTTATTGTGGACTGAGTATACCCTCCTTTTGTAGCTGAAATGTGATTGCTGTCAGCAAGTCAATGTGAGGGATTTACCTAGGCCACTCAGCTGCAAGAATTGGCTGTGACCACTGACCGCCAACCTCCACCTTCCATGGAGGATCAGCTATTCAGGGGCAGGGTGGTGGTGCCCTAACATTGTCAATAGCTGTTCACTGAGTGTACAGGCTCTGGGGTTTGCCAGCTGGTGCAGGCCTAGGTCAGCCTCCATCTGTGTTCTGTTCTGGGCCACCCTGCATGAGCTATAAAGCAATCTGCAGATGGCTTCTATTTGTGCTGGGCTTGGAGGTTCCCAGGTGAAGCTAAACTATGAATCCAGTCTGGCTGCTCCTATTGCTGGGCCTGGAGCCACTTAAAAGAGGTATGGGGGCTGGGGGTTCACTAAGACTAACTATTGCTTGTTTGAGAGGATTTAGGAAGTGGTGAAGCATGAGCCGAGATGAGCCATCCATATGGAAAAGTAACTGTTAGCAGTTTGTGTGGGCCCATAAGTTGGGTGGGATGAAGTGTCAGGGTATCTCCAGGGCAGGGCAAACAGTGTTAGCCAGGTTGATTGAGTCTCAGATATGGCACCTGCCTGCTGGGTCTGTGGCTCTGTGGGGGGAGGGTTCAGAAAAGGGTCAATGGCCTCTACCTACCTTTCTGTTAGGATAAAGCTGTCTCCTACCTTGATACCAGATACTTCAGCTCCTCCCTGTATGCCACGGTGCCTTTCAAGCTGCTACCCTGGTTTTGGAGCTCAGAGGGAGTGGGTCTAAGTTAAGTCCATGTGCAGGTTCTCTAAAAGGAACTGCTTGGGACTCCAGAAGTTTCTTCCACTGACTCAATTTCTGCTGGTTTTTGCAGCCAGAAGTTATGGGGACTTATATTCTTGGTACTGGAACCATGGGCTAGAGGACCTGGTATGGGGTTGGGACTCCTCGCTCCCATAATATTCCTCCCGAATTTTTATCTACCACACATGGATGTGGGACCAACCCATTCCACTCTCCACCCCTCCTACCAGTCTGCGATCTGGTTTCTTGAATTCTGTAGTTGTCAGACTTTCATTCAACTCATTTTCTGACAGCTCTGAGTAATGGTTGCTCTGTAGTTTCCTTGTAATTTCAATGTGGTTGTGTGAGGAAGTGAGGTGTATTTACCTACGACATCATCTTGACTGAAAGAGGGACTGGTGTTTTTGATAATATAATATGAAGTCCTAACATAATGCCTTTGACATTTCAGAGTCAGCTTTGGTAACTTATACTCTTTAAGGAAAATTGACCATTTCAACTAAGCTTTCAATTTATTGTTACAAACTTGTTTATAACATTGAAATATGACTTTTTTTTTTTTGGTCTGTAGCAGATCTACATTAATGTACTCTTTTTATCCTAAAATTGCTTATTTGTGGTCTTCCCTTTTAAAAATTCTTAAGTGAATATTTCCAGCTATCTATTGGTTTCGTTGACTCTTTATATTTTATCTTTGTTCTATATTTTATTATCTTCTCCTCTTATCTTCATTATTTACTCTCTTCTTTCTTTGAGTTTACTATTTTTCCAATTCTGGGGTTGAAAGCATCCACCATTAATTTTATATTTTCTTCTTTAATGCTATAAATATTTATTACCCCTTTAAATGAATCCAAATATTTTACTATATATTAATATTTTTGTCATTCAGTTGAGATTATTTTTTAATTTTAAATATGATTTTTAATAGTTTAGTAATGTGGTGCTTTAATTTCCAAATACATGAAATTTTTAGCTCTTCATTTCGTTACTGAGTCATAATTTTAATTCATCATGACTTAGAAAATATAATTTGTATGCAAGTTATTATTAGGCATATGTTGTGAAGTTTCTTTTTATTTCTGTTTTTGCAAATGCCCCATACATGCTTGATATAAATCATATCTAAATATATACATAAGTCTAATAATTAAGTACAAAGATATGCTTGCATATATGAGTATATACACATACATGTACATAAGAGGTCTGTCCAGAAAGTATCCAGCCACCTGACATGAAAAAGAGATATTTATTGAAGAAGCTAGAAGATATCAGAAACGGTGTACATAGGACAATGATGCCTCAGTCCCCTTCAAAGTAGGCACCTTGGGACATCACACAGTTCTCCCAATCGCCCTCAGCTGTCCTGTCATATTTTTCTGAATCTCATCAATGATCTGAAATCGCTTCCCTTTCACAGGTGATTTTAGTTTTGGGAAAAGCCAGAAGTTTCAGGGTACCTAATCTGGGCCATAGAGGGGCTGAGTCACCTAGGGGATTTGATGTTTTGCAAAAAAAACTGCGCAAGACTTGATGCCTGAGTGGGCATGTTGGTGTGATGAAACTGCCAATCACCAGTTGCCAATAGCTGTGGCCTTTTGAATCATCTGAGTAGTTTCTGTGGAAGAATGTTCATGCTTAATGCAAAATTTGTTGCACATTCATTCCTCTACTTGCTCAGTGATTTTGAATGTGATGGCCACATAGTACACATGTTCACTCAGTGGTATCTACTACCACCAGTAACTAGTACAATGAAGTCGTCATTATTCACACATGTGCATTCCAGTCCACTCTCCTTGGCTACCAGGTTACATCAGTGTCACACAAACCATTCTTAATATATTAATAATGGCTGGATTTTTTCCAGACAGAATCTGTACACGTAGAAGTGTTCTTATGGGCAGATATATACACACTTACATACATATGTTTTATACACACTCACTTTCACAAACACACTCATACAGATACAGAAACATGCACACATAGGAAAACACAGACACTCAGATTTAGGATGAATGGTCAGGTGACTAAGCAGTGTTCATTAATGTTTGTATGACAGGATTGTTGACTGGACTATTTCATCACTCTATGATGGGTATCCCCAAAAATGAAATTTATTTATAAAAAATTGTGTATTTATTCTTAAATGCTTAAATTTCTGTCACCTTCAAAGTCCTCTCTATTTGATGCTGCACACCTATCAAGACATTTTTGCCACTGCTCAAAACAGTTTTTGAACTCATTGATTTTGATGATTTTTAGTGCTCCTGCCATTTTTCATTCCACTTCTTCCACATTAGCAAATGTTTCCCTTTGAGGACGTTTTTCATACTGGGAAGCAAAAAAAGAAAGTCTTGTGGGGCCAGATCAGGTGAAGAGGGAGGATGGGGCATGAGGGTTATGCCCTTTTTCATCAAAAACTGCTGAGCACAGCTCAGTGTGGGCAGGTGTACTCATAAATCACCCATCATGAAATGGGCAAATGCATCAAAAGTCTTCAAAAAGAATTCACTGAAGCCAAATGCAGCCTCTCACAACAATGCCTACTGGTACACTGATACAGATGGATTCATAGAACACTTGCCTAGTGTGGGAATCCTGTACTACAATGGGGGCCCCCTCGGAAGATAATTCTGTTTCTTTTGGGTCCCTCCTTGTATTTTGTCATAAACAATTACTGTTTATTTTGTTACAAAATGAAATTGTTATAACATTCTCTAATTTTATAACCTGTTTCTTTGACTTCTAATTGTTCCCAGTTCACTTAGTTTTTCCTATCTTTAGATATTCCTATATCTATGTTTTTTTGAAAGACATTCATCATGCTTTACTTAACTGCTTTCCATTTAGCCTAAG
The DNA here is from genome assembly GCA_004026545.1 of Mormoops blainvillei. Taxonomy (NCBI): domain Eukaryota; kingdom Metazoa; phylum Chordata; class Mammalia; order Chiroptera; family Mormoopidae; genus Mormoops; species Mormoops blainvillei. The sequence continues at coordinate 53,435 of PVJD01004507.1, forward strand.
ATATTTATTTTTTTTAGTAATAACAAATCTTCAGAACAAGGCAAAATTCACTATATAGTCAAAGAAAAATATGACAGTGAGTTCAGAGTTCATTTATAGTGAAATTCTCTATTTAATGGCCTGTATAATATTCTCTAAGAATTTCTTTGAGCATATGACCTATGCTTTCATATTTCTGCCCTCTACTCTCAGTTTTAGCGGGGGTTTGATATTTAGCTAAAACTTGTGTCTCACTTTGTGCTTGACTTTACTTCAACTTTCCTGTCTTGACAAATACGCATATTAAAGAAAAACGCTCATCATCGTATGTCATTAGGGAATTTCAAATTAAAACAACGAGTTATGGCTATACACCTACAAGAAAGGCTAAAATCCGTAACACTGACAACATCAAAAACTGCTCAGGAGCTTTCGTCCATCACTGTGGCAAACGCAAACTGGTACAGCCGCTTTGGAGGACATTTAGGCAGTTTCTTACAAAGGTAAAACATAGTCTTATCATATGACCCAGCAATTGTACTCTTCTATATTTATCCAAATGAGCTGAGAGCATGTCCACACAAAAGCCTGCACATGAATCTTTACAGCAACTTTATTCATAATTGCCAGAAATTGAAAATGACCAAGTTGTCTTTTTGTAAGTAAGTGGATAAAGGAACTATCGTACATTCATACGATGAAATATTATTTAGTGATAAAAGGAAGTGAGCTATCAAGCTACAAAAAAAATGGAGGAAGCTTAAATACATATTGCAAAGTTAAAGAAGCTAGTTTGAAAAGGCTACGTGCTGTATGATTCCAGCTATATGGCACTGAGGAAAAGGCAAATCGATGGAGACAGTAAAAAAGATCAGAGGCTTCCAGGGTTTTAAGGGAGGGAGGAAGAGAAGACAAGGTGCACTACAGGAGATTTTGGGGGACTGTGAAATTATTCTGAATAATACTGTAGTTATACATATGACATAATTTTCATATCAACATAGTTATAAACATTGCCACGTATATGACATTAGACATTGGTCAAAACCCATATAACTGTCCAAAACAAAAGTGAACCAATGGACTTTAGATAATATTATTGTATAATACATCAATGTATGTTTATCTATTTTAACAAATATACCACATTAATACAAGATGTCAATAATAGGAGAACTTGTATGGGGGAAGTGGGGGAAGTGTTTGTGCTTTCTGCTCAGTGTTTCTATAAACCTAAAATTGCTCTAAAAAAATGAAGTCTGTAAGTAAAAACATTCTGTTTTGAAAATAAGAGTAATATATGAAAATGACTTTGTCAAGACTAAAAAAATAGAAAAGTAATAAATAATTTTAAATACTAAAATGGAATACAATTGCAGATATGCGGATAAGCAGTTTCTAATCATTTTTGTGTAACAATCTAGATGAAATAGATAATTTCTAAAAAGTAAAAATAACTCAAGAAAATGTATAAAACTGAATACAACAGAAAATTTTAGAGATATTTAATGTATAGTCTAAGCCCTTTTTCTCCAAACTGTCAAAACTTAGATAATTTTAAAAGCAAATTTTACCAACCTTGAAGGAGCAAATAATTTCTGTCTTGTACATAATAATTCACATATTTAAAAATTAGGAAAATTCCCATTGCCCATTTTGAGTTTTAATAGCACTGTAATCACAAATGAAAAGTAAAGTATTCAGTAAAAAATAAAAAAGTTTACATAATAAAAAGGCTGAGTAAAGTTTAAATGAAATAGATATTTTTTAAAATTATTTTTATTTTATTTTCCATTACCATTTATCCCCATAATCAAATAAAATGTATCTCCCTGAAACATAAAGTATTATAAATATTAAAGCCTCACTTTAATTGAGATTAAAAGTGTTTCTGTTAAATTTAAGAGCAAGGCAAGGAATGCTTCTGTTCAACCCATACTTGAAGTCAATAAATTTCTAAAAAGCATTAGAAAAATACATTAAATTGGAACGAGAATGTCAAAATTTCCATGATTGCCAATTTATATGATTGCTTTATGAGAAGAAAATTTCCAGTCTAAAACTACCATTGCATTGGGGTAGTAGTTTTTAGCCCAAATGCAAAGCACCTTTGTTACTGTAAAGTAAACAAACAAATAAAACCTCAGGCTGAGAAAATAAAGCAGTGGTTCTGTTTTGGTAGAGACTTCAGATTCCCAACAGACTAAAAAATAACCCTACTGAGAGGAACCCAGTATCAATCCGGTTCTCAAGGAATTTCCACAGATAAAGTTCAAATTAATGACACTACAAAAGAATACCAGAAAAGATGACATCATGTGTGGAGTCAGCAAAAAAAAAAAAAAAAACCCGCATCAGAATAAGATACTCAGAGATCTCAGATATTATACTAATACTCAATAGAAAAATAAAAATAATATGATTACATAAATATGGGAAATGTTGGGAAAATCAGTAGAAGTAACTTTTTTTAACAAAATGACAAAGAATATTTTTTAAAAGTCCAAATGGAATTTCCAGGAATAAAAAAGCTACATGATCTGTATATTGTGTGAAACCAATATGATCTTATTAACTAATGCCACCCAATAAATTTAATAAAAAAGAAAAAGTGTAAAAAGAAATAAAAATGCTAATGATATCAAGTGAAAATAACAGAGGAATTCAACTGTGAGAGCTGTAGTTAGAAGGAACATGTTATACGTTATATTCTTATTTATATTGCTCTGAAAGGTAATAATTAATAAAAATATTAACAGTTTATTGTATGGTCATAGTATACTTAAAAGTGATATAAATGACAGGAGAGTTGGGAAGGAAAAATTAGAAATATATAGTCACCAAGTTATTTATGCAACATGTGAAACGGGTTATTATTGTTTGAAAGTAAACTCAGATAATTCAAAAATATATATTTTAAATCCCCAAGTGACAACTAAAGATAGTTAAAATAAAATGTATAAATAATATATCAATAGAGGAGATAAAATGGAATATATTTTAAAATTTCAATTAAACCCAGAGAAAACAATAATTACTGAGAAAGACTAATATACCCTTTAAAAATAGAAAGAAACAAAAAATGGCAGTGTTGCCCCAACCACATTAATAACAGCTGAAATATGTTTTAAGACAACTGTTATAAAACTGATTTTCAGATTTGATGTACTAAAGACTCAACATTATACCATCCACAAGATGTCAACTTTAAGTATAAACACTTATAATTTCAAAAATAAAGATGAATGTACCATGAAAACACTAATTTTATTAATTTTACACAAAGAAAACTTATAACAAGGAATATTATCAGAGATAAAGAGAGATATTCTGTAATAAAAAGGTGAAATTTTCAACATTTAACAATTCTACAATTACTATTACCCATCTTGTTTCATGCTACATGAAGCAACACTTAGAGACATGAAATGAAACATAAACAAATCCACAATTTTATTTTAAGGTTCTAAAGCTTTCTTCTCAGTAATTCATAGAACATTAATTGAAAAATCAATAAGGATATAGCTGACCAGAATAAAATGACAAACCAAATTAATGTAATTTTTAGAATACTCCCAAAACAAAAGTAAAATACACATTCTTCTAGACTGCAAATGGAATGTTGACCAGGAAAGACCATATTTTGCACTGTAAAACCTTAAACATATTAAAAAGAATAAAATAAAAAATAAAAAATATAAAAACAAAGGGATACAAATAATTCAAAATATTTTCGTGTAACAGAATTAAACGAATAAAAATAAATAATAAATACATAAATAATTGTTAAATATTTTTAAATTAACAACAGGCTTCTAACTAACCTATAAGTCAAAGACTGAAGGCAATTAAAAACATTTGACTCAAAAATAAAAATATACCATATCAGAATTTGTGAGAAAAGATTAAGCATCTCAAATCTAAGCTTCCACGTTAAGACATCAGATAAGAGTAAAACAAATCCAAACTAAGAAGAAGGGAGGAAATAAAAACGATTGGGGTAGAAATAAATGAAACAATAGAGAAAAACAAAATGATTAATATCCCTTTTAAAGGTTAGTAGTTTTTTAAAAAAAGATTAATAACTGTAAAGGAAAAAGAGAGAAAAGACACATTACCAATATCAGAAATGAAAGAGGAGACATCACTACTGATCCTACAGATGTTGAAGTGCTAATAAGAAAATATTATGAGTGCACTAAGCCTATGAAATTTGAACACTTAAACATACAAGTTCTTGAAAGGCATAAACTGTTGTGTTATTATAAAATAAATAATAACCTGAATAGGTCTATTTTTATTACAGAAATTGAACTGTTGTTAAAACTTTACCCAAAAGGTAATTTCAAACCCAGATGATTTTAATGGCAAATTCTTATTGATATTTAAGAGAGTAAAAGTACCTATTTGACAGTCTTCCAGATAATATAAGTAAGGAGAACACTTCATCACTTTTAGGTCATTATTAGCCTACCCTTAAAATTAGACCAAAACATTACAAAAAGAAGAAAATCATAGAACATTATTAATCATAACATTGACACAAAATTGTCAACATAATACTTGCAAATAACATTTATCCTAATAATATGAAAATGTCTCATATTACTATATGAGATATTTTCAAGATTAAGTGGGTTTCATCCCAGGAATGCATAATAGGTTCAGCATTTGAAAAGCAATAATTTGGTTTGTCACAGAGTAAATAAGAAAAAAAATACATGATCTTAATAGATGTAGAAAAAGCATTTAATAACACTTAGCTTCCATTTATGATTTAAAATATCAGTAAATTAGAAATGAATTGGAACTTTCTGTATCTTATAAAGGGTATGTACAAAAAACCTTCAGCTAATATCATACTTAATGAGAAACAGAATGCTGTCAATCTAAGAACAAAAACAAGGCAATGATGCTTTCTCTGACATTCCTATTCAATATTATACCAGAAGTCTTAAGAAGTGCCAAAGGCAAGATAAATAAGTAAAAGCCATGAAGATATGAAGATTGGAAATAAAAAAAAAGGAAGCCTATATTCACAGATGATATAATTTTTTATGTAGAAAACCCGAAAGAATCTACAATACCACCACCACCACAGCATCCTAGAATAATTAAGTGATATTAGAAAGGTTTTCTAATATGAGGTTAATATCCAAAAGTTAATCATCTTCTTATACACCAGTAATGAACTTTGGAATTTAAAGATTTAAAAAAAATCACAATAGGGCTCCAGCCCCCAAATTAGAGCACTTATATATACATCTAACAAAGTACATGTAGAAAATGTATGATGAAAAATACAAAACTCTTGAAAAAATTAAAGATCAAAATAAATAGAGAGATCTATAATGTTCATTGATTGAAAGATGTTGTTAAGAAGTTAGTTCTCGTCAATTTGTTCCAAATGTCAGAAAGATTTTTTATACATATTGAAAGGCTCATTCTAAAATTAATGGAAAGGCAGAGATGTAACTAGAATAGTCAAAAACAATTCTGAAAATAGGAATACAAAGTTGGAAAATGTATATTACATGATATCAAGATGCAATTACTAAGACATTGTGGTTTTGTTGAAAGGATAGACACAAATCAATGGAACAGAATACAAAGCTATAAGAGACCATTTCTGACAAATGTTCTAAGGTACTGAAATGGAGAAAATATAGTCCTTTCAATAAATGGTGCTGTAACAATTGGACATTCACAGAAAAAAAAGCACCTTATCACAAATCTTAGACAAACACAAATAATAATCCCAATAGATCAGAGACATAATAGAAATTGTAAATCTTAAGTAATTCTAGATAAAAATGGGAGAATTTGTATAATCTTGAGTTTGGTGATGAGTTTGTAGATATGGCACCAAAATGTCTAATGCAAAGACATTGCTTTGAGAAAGATAGCTAAGAGAATGAAAAGACAATCCACAGAATGACAGAATATATATTTAAAGCACTTATATGACTAAAAAAAAAAACTTGTATCAGGAACATATAAAGAACTCCTGAAACTCAAAAATAAGAATATACACACTCTAATAAAAAAACTGGGCAAAATATCTGACCAGACATTTCACCAAAATATATGTATATATGGCAAAGAAGCTTATTAAAAGATGCACAACATCATTAGTCCTTATGAAAACACAATTTATAACCATCATGAGATAATACTACATACCTATTATAATGACTGTCACTGAAAAATGAATACACCAATTTTTAAATTTCCTTTGTAGTTTTTTATTAAATGTATTGTGGTAACATTGTGTTATATAAGTTTCAAGTGTATAATATTATAAAAACATAGCTTGAAATAGATATGTCAAATTGTGGAGCTATAAAACTCTTATTCAACTGCTGGTGACTGTTATTGCTTATAAAGTTAAACATACATTTATGCAGCCCAACAGTTACATTCCCAGGTATTTACTGAAGTGAATTGAAAACTTATGTTTACACAAAAACCTGTGTGTTAATGTGTATAACAACTTTGTTCATAACTGACAAAATCTAGAAACAATCCAGATATTTAAACAAATGTGTTTCATCCATAAAATTGAATACTACTCAGAAATTAAGTAGGACAAACTATTGATTGATGCAACAGTATGGATGAATCTTAACTGCATTTTGTTAGGTGAAATAAGACAAATGTATAGGATCCATATTTCATGCTTTGATTTATATGACATTCTGCAGAAAGGCAAAACTATAGGGCCAGAAAATAGATCAGTTGTTGCCAGTGGTTGTTAGAGGGGAGATTGACTAAAAAGGGACTGTATAAGATATTTTAAGGTGATGAAGCTATTTTTTTAAATACATCCATTAAGGTGGTGGCAGCTATGTGACTCAAAGCATTTGTCAAAATCTATAGAACTGTATATAACAAATATTGAACCTTATGAAAACTGAAAAAAGTTGTCTAGGTTATCCAGTGATCTTAGGATGAAATATAGACTGTGACAAATGAATCTAACTGTATAGCAAATGTATAGCATAACTATACATAGCTAAAGGGGGTAAGTGGAGAACTGACCTAAGTAGCTTTGAAAAACAATTATTTGCTAAATACAGAAGACCAAACAGAAAACCTGTACATAAACATTGTGCTCTAGTTGATAACTTTGTTTTTCATAGACTAGAGGAGGGTTGCTTAGCAATTCTTCACCTGCTTTACATGGATGCTATGCATGATCAAATAACTAAAGTATAGATAATGAGAGCCAAGTTTCTCACTGCCAGAGTTAAAAGCTACAGATAAGCACCCTGATCTGTTGGGTCAGAGTTGGAGATACTAGGGGTGTGTGTATGTCCATACATGTATATGTGTGTATATTTCCAGATACATACATACACAGATACATATATTCCTAAATAAACATAGATATATGTCTATACATGGGTTGCCGTATATATATTTATATGTATTTATTCCCTAGAAGTGGTGACACAGTTCCCGCAAGTACACTTAGCACTCTTTGCCTGGTTTCTAATAATTTTCTCCATAAATGGATCCAGGGCTCCTTGGAGAAATGACTGATTATAAGTTTGGACCAGGGAAAGTAACAGATGTGCCTGGAGTATCTTGTAATACAAGAAAGTAAGAAATTGAAAAAGAAAAGATGGAGGTATGTCAAAAGAACCCAGGAGTCAACCACAGAGAGCTACCAAAGGTCAAAGCAAAAAACCATTTGAGCAACAATGACTGTGTATGTGTGTGTGTGTGGGTATACATGCATACATACATATGTATGTGTTGTACTTACCCCAAAGTATGAAATAAATACCCATGATTATATATATATATAAAATGTATTATATACATGATTATATATATATATATAAAATGTATTTTTTTAATGCATCAATGTAGGGAGTAGAATGGACAAATTTTCCTTAGAGAATTTCTCATAGGAATCAGGGAAAGAGGATATCGCCATTTGAGTACCATGATAATTACTTCAGAGAAAATTCACTGCTAAAATTGATGGGTGAAACTAAGGAAGAGCAAGAGAATAGTAAAGCCTCAACTATCTCCTATCTCCCCAAACATATTTATTGATTACTGGGGTGGTTTTAACAAATGTCCACAAATTACTTGATGTTCCTCCCTCTAGGAGGTGGAATTTAATTTTCCTCTTTGCTGTGGCTGGCTGGATTTAGTGATTTGCTTTTAATGAATAGCATTAGGAAGGAGAAACACTGTTACTTTACAATGGAGAATTTCACAGCGGCAGATATCACCTTAATCAAGTGATCAAGTATGATTGACATCACGAGTAGTAAGTCATGTTAATATCATATCTTCTCTGATGTGATGAGAAGAGCATTTCACTTTTGTGATATTCTTTCCCAATATTCATAACCTATGAGTAATACACAACTCAAAAGTGAGAGATAGTCTGTAAGTGTCAAGGTCCTGAAAACCAAGAAAAGACTAAGAAACTGTCAAACCAGAAATTACCAAGAACACATGATCACTAAATGCAACATTGTATCTTGTATTAGATCCTGGAACAAAACAAAAGGAAATTAGCATATAAACTGGTAAAATCTGAATAAAGTCTGTGGTTTACTTAACACAACTTTACAAATGCGAATTTCTAAGATTTAATAAATATATCATGGTTAGGGTAAGATGGTAACATTTGTGGAAGCAGAGTAAAGGGCATATGGAAACTTCCTACACTATCTTTATCAATCTGTAAATCAAATTATTGCAAGGTAAAAATTATAAAACTAATAAATGTGTAAGTGTTTTTCCCTACTCGGAAATAGTTTCTTTTAGTAAACCATCTTGGCCTGATATTTCTTTATAGGAAGATTTTTATCTGCTAATTTATTTTATTCAATGCTTATAGAATAGTGGCTTTATTTCTTTTTTTTAAGTTAGTTTTTGTTTTATTTTTATGAAAATTTGTGTTCAAGTTTATAAAAATAAAGCTATTCATCATATTTAACTATCTTTTTAATCTTAGCAGCACTTGCCATTCAAGTCATTTAAAAGATGGAATATTATTTATTTAGGTGTTTGTTCTTTGTTCTTGATGAGCTTCATCAGACAGTTCTGTTTTGTCTTTTAAAACACACACATGCTCCCCTCTACTGACGCATGTACGCACACAGGAGTATTTAGCTTTTTGGATTCTCTCTACTGAATCATTGTGTTCCATTTAATTAATTTCTGTTTCTTATAAAAGTAAACCTTTTTTATACTCTCTTCAGAGTTCCTTTTCTTTCTTTTTTTAAATTAATTTATTTATTTTTAGAGAGGAGAAGGAAAGGAGAAAGAGAGGGAGAGAAATATCACTGTGTGGTTGCCCCTCACACTCCCTATACTGGGGACCTGGCCCATAACCCAGGCATGTGCCCTAGACTGGGAATTGAACCTGCGACCCCTTGGTTCTCAGACCAGCATTCAATCCACGGAGCTGCACCAACCAAGGCAGAGTGCCTTTTCTTTTAAAATGTGTACCTATCTTCCTGTTTTAGACTTCTTTTCCAAATAAGCATATAAAGCTCTACATTTCTACATAAGTACTAATTTGTATAGTAATTCTGTCCTATAATATTAGGCTATGGATAAGTTATAAACATTTTCTAGTATCTAATATTCCTTTGTTGGTCTGTAAAACATTTTAACTATTTCTTATTTTCTAAATATAGGTGATTTTTCTATTTAGCTTTTTTTGTTATTGATTTCTAAGTCAAGTGCACAGTGGCAATGAACGTGGTTTTTATTATATCAATCATTGCAAATTTGTAGAAACTTACTTCACAGCCAAGTATGTGGTCATTGTTTATAAATGTTCCACATGTGCTCGAGAAGTACATGTTTTTATTGGTTACTTGGTGTGATGTTCTATATATGCCCATTAGATCAATCTTACTAATGTGCACTTCAAATCCCCTATATCCTTTCTGATTAATTTATTAATTACAGAGAGCATTGTATTAGAATCTCCTACCATTATGGCAGACTTGTACAATTTTTCTAATTCTCCTAAGATATTTTTACTCTTAGTTACTGCATTCATAGATGTTTAGAATTTTCTTCTTTCCTGGTGAATTAAGGACATTTCCATTATGTATAACCCTTTACACTCTTTTTCTGTACATGGACATTGTCTGATAGTATTATTGTTACACTGTTATTCCTTACCTCAGTTTTCTCTCTTGTACCCCTTATGATTTGTGAATGCCTGTTTTAAATCGCACAGAAATAAATTTTCATTTAATTTCAAACATTTAGTCTATTTTGTCCTAATGTTTTACAGTTTGAAATTAAATGAAAAAATATTTATTTACATTTATTTTTATTTCCTAGTTATCCTGTAACTTCTGTATTATTCTTTCTTATTGTCAGTTTTCTTTAATTGATTATTTTGCTACCAAATTTTGTAAATTATGTGCTATAATATACTCTTTAATTGTTGATGGTGGAAAGGGAAAAGTTCTTTGAGTCTAAAATTAACAAATATTCACCAGCTTTCTTAACAATACAAGGACTTTAGAATATACCTCATATCACTGCACTCTCAACACACATATGATCTAAGTGCTATAGTTTAATATATAAAATTTTACCCTGTATAGCATTATTATTATTTTTGACCTGGCAAATATTTATTTATATTTGACATATATTTACACCAGAATTTTATTTAATTTTTTCAGATCATTTCTTTTTTTTAAAGATTTATTGTTAGACAGAGGGGAAGGGAGGGAGAAAGAGAGGGAGAGAAACATCAATGTGTGCTTGCCTCTTGTGCGCCCCCTACTGGGGACCTGACCCTCAACCCAGGCATGTGCTCTGACTTGGGAATTGAAAGTGTGACCCTTTGGTTCACAGGCCGACGCCCAGTCCACTGAGCTATACCAGCCGGGGCCATTTATTTTTTTAAATTCTGGCTTTCCATCTACATTAATTCCTTTCAGCCCCAAATATATTCTTTAGAATTTCTTTCAGTAGGTGTAGCATGCTTTCTCAAATTTTGTGTCTATGAAAATATCTTCATTTCTTGCTGGTACTTAACAAATAGTTTAATTTCATATATATTCTAGATTGACAGTTACAGTCCCTTCAGTAAACTGAAATTTTTTTTCAGCATCTACTAACTTCTATTAATTCTCTTGAATAGCCAACCTCAGTTTAATTACCACTGTTTTCAGTGTTCTCTAACCTTTATCACTGACTATAGTTAATAGAGGCCTCTTTTGGAGGGCTTTTGTATCTATTATCTGTAATGATGTGGATTTCTGAATTTTCATTTATCCTGTTTCATGAGATTTGAGTTTTATGAGCCTTTTTTTTTGGCATATAAATAGCCAAATTTCTAAGGATTGTTTATTGAAAAGACTATTTTTTCTCCATCTAGTTGCTTTTGGATGTTTGTCAAAATCAGTTTACTATGTGTGTGTATATGGACCTACATAAGGCTCTCTATTCTGTTTCACGTATCATCTATCCTTTTGTCAATACCATGTCTCGATTAATAGAGCTTTATAATAATCCTTGCCATTAAGTTGTGTGAATCCTGTAATTTTGTTTCTTCTTTGTGACATTGTTGGGTTATTCAAGTTCCTTTATTTTTATATGTGTTTAAAAAGCTGCTTTTCCATATCTTCAAAAATCTTGATGAGATTTTGATTGAACAGAGATCAAATAGGGGAGAACTGACATCTTAACAATAGTGAGTATTCCAATCCATGAATTACAGTGACATCAATGCTATCTCTCTCAATTCATTTAGATGTTCACTAATTACTTTCATCAGCGCTTTGGTATTTATCAGTATACAGATTCTACACATACTTTGTTATCTTATATCAAATATCTAATGTTTATATATGTGTGTGGGATTACTATTATTGATCCCTTGTCCATTCCAGGTTATTTTCTGTCTTCTCTCTTTTCAGTTAGTCTGGCTAGAAATTTATGAATTTTACTCATCTTGTCAAAGAATAAGCTTTTGGTTTCCCAAATCCAGGGAAGGAACTATGTGAAAATATTAGAGAGAACAGTTCCTGGAGATCAAATCCTGAGAATAGTTCTTGGTCTTTCCAATCAAAAATTAAAAAAAAAACAAAAAAAAAAAACCTCATAATTGACAAGGCAAGAGATTGAGTTCTAGAAACAATGTTTCACTAGTCCTGCCTACCAAAGCTTAAGAGAAAGATCTGAAAGAATCATCTTGTTTTCAAGTAACTTAACTAAGGATGTTTTAAGAATGGTTATAGGGGTAAGAAAATACTCAATGCACCAAAAAACAAAATTCATGCCTGGAAAAATAAAAATTATCAAGCATGGAAAAAGCTGAATAATATGACACAGAGAAGAAAAATTATGAAACATAAAGAGGCCCAGTAGTGATACAGATGATAGAATTTTTAAACAAGGTCACTTATAATTTTATGATGCATTGTATATATTCAAGAATGTACAAAGAGGGATGACTGATTCCATAAACAAATACAAGCATAATATAAAAATGACCCCAGTCACACTTCTGAAGAGGAAAACTGCAATGCCTAAATTCAAAAATACCCTGGATAGGATTAATAGCAGATTAGATATAGCAGAAGAAAAGATTAGTGAAATCAAGAGCAAAGCAATGGAAACTTTACAAAATAAAATATAGAGAGAACAAAGAAAGAAATAAATCAAAACCATTGATTTTGGTTTTGTGGTACCAAAGCAGTGGAACAACTTTCTGTGGCCTCTTATATGTATTACTAGAATACCCAAAAAGAGGGTAGATAAGTGGTGACTAAAAAAAAAATGTAGAGAGATAATGGATGAAAAATTCCCAAATATATGAAAACTATACACCAACAAACTTAAGAAACACAAGAAACCCCCCAAAGAAAGTAGACTAAGGCGTGACATAGATTATAGTTAAATGACTTAAAACCAAAGATATAGGAATATCTTTAAGGCAACCAGAGAAAACAGGCAGATTATGCACAGAGAAACAAACATAAGAATCATAGGAAACTGTAAAAAGTGCAAATCAGAAAAAAAGTGGAGCAACATCTTTGAAGTGTTTCAAAAACAGAGTCCACCTAGAATTCCACATACAACAAAAAGGTCTTTCAAAAACAAATGTTGAGTAAAACCTTTTCAAAAGCATGTAATAGCTGAAGGGCTTCATAACCAACAAATATATATGTACTACAAGAATAATTAAATAAAGTCCTTTGGGCAGTAGGATAATGATACCAGAAGGAAATTCAGATCTACACCACAAAGTGAAAGGCAATGTAAGTGATTCAATGAGTATAAACATAATAGAATTTGTTCTCATTGTTTAAAACTCCTGAAAAGGTAATTGTCTATTTAAAGAAAAGAGAATAACAATGTATCATAGGTTTATAACTTAATGTAAAAATAAAGGACATAACAGCACTACAGGAAAGTTCTGGAAGGGAGAAATAGAAGTATACTACTATATACTGTACATAAGTGGTAAAATATCTCTTGAAGGTAAGCTTTAAGAAGTTAGAAATGTAATCTATATATTCCAAAGCAAGTATTAAAAAATGAGATATCCCTAATAAACAACCAAAGAGGTTAAAATGGAATTATAAATAAAACTGATGAAATTCAATATAATACACAAAAAAGAAACACAGAACACAAAACAAATGAAACAAATAGAAAACCAATTACAAAATTATAGATTTGCAGTTAACTATGTGATAATTTCCTTAAATATAAATGGACTAAATACCCTGATGAAAACACAGATTATATCAGATTGTATTTTTAAAAAGACCCAATTATATGTTGCCTGCAAGAAACCTATATTATTAAAAATACGCAAACAGGTTGCAAGTAAAAGGATGTAAAAATATACACCATGCTAATGACAATTTTTAAAAATGGGTGCTACTATAATAATATCAGTTAACCTTGACTTTAGAGTAAAAATATCACCAGGGAAAAAGACATTCATTTCATAAAAATAAAATGGTCATTTCAACAAGTGAACGCAATGATCATAAATGTTTATGAACGTATTGAAAAGTCCTCAAAAAAATAGCAAAAACTGATAGAACTGCAAAGACATAAACAAATAAGCAATTCCACAATTATCATTAAAAGTTTCAGCATCCTTGTCTCAATAACCAATGAATAAGTAGACAGAAAATTTGTATTAATATGGAAGATCTGAATGACACTGTCAATCCTTTCACTATAATTAATATTTATTGAACACTCCCTTTAACAGGAACAGAATATATATCCTTTTCAAATTCACACAGGGCATTTACCAAAATAGAGTATGTTGGGGACATAAAAGAAGTTTCAACACATCAAGGAATATGCATAAAGGACCCATAGACAAAGTCAAATGAGGAAGGATTGAGGGTGGGAGGCGGCGGTGGTTGGGGCTGGGAAAGTGGTGGTGGGAAAATGTTGACCAAAAAAAAAGTGGACAGTGGGAGGCTGGGAGTAGTGTAGGCAATTAAGAAGCCAAAGAACTGCTGTGTGCAGCCCATGGATATGGACTAAGAAGTGTAGAGATGATGGGATGGGGTTCAGGGCAGAGGGAATAAAGAGGGGAAAAATGGGACAACTGTAATAGCATACTCAATAAAATATGCAAAAAAGAAAAAAAAAAGAAAATGACAGCTAAATCTAAAAAAAAAAGAAGTTTCATCAAATTTAAAGACTTAGTAAATTCAAAAGGCTGCAAATCATATAAATTATGTTCTCTGAACAAAATTGGAATCAAATTTGAAATTAATAAAAGCAATACCTGAAAAATACTTAAATATTTGTATAATATAAACCATTTCTAAAATTATAAAGTTTTTTAAACTGAATAAAAACATATTTTTAATGTGCAGCTAAAGAAGTACTTAGAGGGCAATATATATCACCAAATGAATTTCTTAAAAGAAGGTAAGTTGTTAAATCAATGACCTCAGCTTCCACCTGAAAAAGTTGAAATGGACCAATAAATTAAAGCCACAGAAGGAATAAGAAGGGATAATAAAAAAATAAGAGATCTGATATAAAATTAATAAAATGGGAAAAAGAAAATGCAGAGAAAATGTAACCCAAAGCTGGTTCTTATAAAAAATCAATACAATAATATACCTCTAGTCACATAATCATAAAAAATGAAAAGGTAATTATTAATATCAAGAATGAGAGATGGAATATTATTAAGAATTATAATGCAATAAAGTTTAATATATAGAAAAATGTACAGATATCTTATAAAATACAAACCATTGAAATTTACTAAAGAAAAATATGTTATCTATCTATCTATATCTATATCTATCTATCTATCTATCTATCTATATATATATATATACGAAATGCATTTTAGTTTAAAATCTTCCCCCTGGAAAAAATCCATGCCCAGATAGCTTTATTATGAATTATACCAAACTGTTAAGTAAGCAGTAATACAAATTCTACACAAACTCTTCCAAGAACTGAAAAAAAGGGAATATTTGCCAATGGATAATTTCTGGCCATCTTACACTGATACCAACAGTAAAAATTACCATTGCAGGAAAAGAAAACTACAGGTTAATACAGAGGTGGGCAAACATAGGTGTACAGTTGTTTGGATGGAAACTAATACAACAAGTAATAAATAAATAATACAAGAATAAACTCTATGTTTTGCGTTTATGTTTACTCACAACTGTAAACCAACTTTTGCCCAACCCATGTATTTTCATAAACATCAGTGCAAAAATTCTCTACAACTTGAACCCAACAATGTATAAAAATTATATAAGTCAAGTTTAATAACTTGAACGCAACAACATATAAAAATTATGATACATTCTGACAAAATGGCACCTGTACAAGAAACTGATGGTTCGTTTAACATTTGAAAAATAAATCAATGTATTTCATCATATTAACAGACTAAAAACAACAAGAAGATCACCTTAGTAAATGCATAAAGAATTCAACAAAATCTAATATCTATTGCTGATTTTAAAGAACAATAGAACTTTCAACAATGATGAGAAGTAAGCTTCCCCAATCTGATAGACAGTATCTCTGAAAAAACCTCTATGCATCACTATGTTTAATTGTGAAAGGCTGGTTGCTCTTCACCTAAGAATAGCCAGGCAAGGCTAGCTACTTTTACCACTTTGATTCAACATAATACTGAGGATTTTAGCCAGTGCAGTTGGCAGTTAAAGAAATAAAAGGCATCCAAAATGAAAAAGCAGAAAACCCTCTTTATTTAGAAAATCCTGTGTGCTCTACAAAAAGCTAGTAAAAAATGAGTTAAGGAAATTTATAATACAGATGATCAATCTACAAATATCAACTGTATTTCTTTACATAACAGTGCACAAACAGAAATTGAAATAAAAAGTACTAGTTTAAATGCATCATAGCTAGAGGAAAGTGTGTATAAGGTGAACAAATGATAATGGATAAAAATACAATAGAGATTAAATCAAAAAATAAAAATAAATAAAATAAAATGCATCATACATGAAATAATAATGAATGTGACAGGAAGTTTGCAGAAGTTATACATTAAAAATTGTAGAACCAGAGGCATAGAATCATGGAATGGATTGACAGCTGTAAGGGGTGGGGAAGGGGGGACTACTTGAAAGAAGGTAAAGGGATTAGTCAAAGAATGTATATGAAAGACCCTTGGACATAAATAAACAATGCTGTGGGGATTGACTGTGGAAGTGGGGACTTGGCAGAGTAGAGGAGGGTGAATAGGGGAATAATTGGGACAACTGTAATAGCATAAACAATAAAAAACTATAAAATATTTCTGAGAGAAATTTAAAGGACACAAATCAACAGAAAGGGATACAATTTTATTAGATCAGAAGGGTCAACATTGAAATGTTAATTCTTCACATACTGATCTATCTATTCAATGAAATTCCAATCAAAGTCTGTTAATTTGGGTCTCCCACCTTAGAATGGGGGTGAAGCCACTTGAAAATGCCCTAACATGAGAAGGGACAGTGAAAAGAAGTAAATCTAAAGCTACCTACAGATGTAAGTTAGGCCCTTGTTATAAAAGGCTCCTATGGTTTATCATAAAAGGGTAAAACTTATCAAGTATTCTACAGTACAAATATGGAAAAGCTTCCTAAATGACAAAAAACATACAACTGTCAACAACTGAATCTAATAATACTACTCTTCAATGAAAACGAATAGACTATTGACACACATAACTTGGATGGACCTCAAGGGTATCATGATGAATTAAAAAAAATGATCTCAAAAGAGCACATACAATTGACTTATAAAACATTCTTGAAATGACAAAATTATAGAAATGAAGAACAGATTAATGGTTGCCAGGCATAGGGACTAGAGGGGTATGGAACTTAGGTGATTATTAAGGGATAGGTAATACAAGGAGTTCCTTTGTGCTGATGGAATAATTCTGTATCTTGACTGTGATGTTGATTAAATGAATTTATATCTGTGCTAAAATTCATAGACCTAAACACACCCACAAGTTAATGCATGTAAAACTGAAATAAGTCCTGCAATCTAGCAAGCAGTATTGCACCATCTTCATTATGTTGGTTTTGAAGTAGCAGTATACTTATGTGAGATCTTATTATTGGGAGATACTGGGTGAGGGGTACAAGGGACTCAATGTATTATTTGCAATATCCTGTAAGACTATAATTATTGCAAAATAAAAAATTATCAGTATTTAAAAAAGCATCCTAAAAGTTTAACTCCTTTGCTAGATGTGGAGATGTTCTTTTCAAGATTCAGTTAAAGAAAATTGCCTGTGAATGGAAGAAGAGGAGCACAGCCTGACGGAAAACCTTTAAGCAATGTTTTTGTTTTGTCAATGCTGCATGTATATGTATGTGTACATATATACATATATGTGTGTGTGGGTGTGTATATGAGTGAGTGTGTGTGTGTGTGTGTTCTACCCAGAATGTATCCGGCCATGTACTATGAAAAATATTGACATTTATTGAAGAAGATACAAGACACTAGACACATTGTACATAGGACAATTATGCCTCAGTCTCCTTCAAAGTAGGCACCTTGAGACCTCACATAGTTCTTCCAATAGCCATCAGCTGCCCAGGTGTATTTTCCTGAATCTCATCGACACTCTGAAATCTCTTTCCTTTCAAAGGTGATTTTATTTTTGGGAAAAGCCAGAAGTCTCAGGGTGCCAAATCTGGGTTGTGGGGGAGCTGAGTCACCTGGGTGATTTGATGTTTCACAAAAAAACTCTGCACCAGACATGATGCATGAGCAGGCACACTGTCGTGATAAAGCTGCTAATCGCCAGTTTGCTCATAGCTGCAGCATCTGAATCATCCTAATAGTTTCCACAGAGGAATGTTTAAGCTTAACACAAAATTTGATTCAGGTTCGTTGCTCTACTCGCTCAGTCATTTTGAATGTGACAGCCACACAGTACACATGCTCACTCAATGGCGTCTAGCACCCCCACTGACTAGTACAGTGAAGTCACTTCATTCACACATGTGCATTCCAGTCCATTTTCCTTGGCTTGCAGGTTATATTGATGTCATGTAAACTGTTCTTGCTATATCAACATTGGTTGGACTTTTTGTAGGCAGGCCTCCCACATATATGTAGATGTATATGTGTGTATGTATATGTGTGTGTGTATATATATGTAGAACCATTTATACCTCCATAAAGCCATGCTTATATTGCACCAACTTCTGTCTTCAGCTGTGATTTACTGAACCCTGCTTCACTTGCAGTAAAACTCTGTCTGTCAGGAACACCTCGGTGCAATCTCCTTAAAGTAAAGCATTCTTGCACCTAGGCTGTTGCACCTAGGCTGTTGGAAGCTGCCATCTGGTCTAATTCAATTCTATTTTAAGCTCTTGAATCACATGACTTAAATCCACATAAGTGTTCATTGTACATGATTGCCTTTATTGATTTCTGCTTGGACGAAACTTATTTCAGAGCCTCCATCCAACTTCAGCAAGAATTCTTGAAATTTTTTGTGCATTCTCTTCCCCTTGGGCTTAATTAATACTGAATCTTTCCCTCTTCTTTTCTAATGCTATGTCTATAAAGATATTGAAGAGGTGAGTCATGTGATGCCTACCCTAGAAATCCAGTTTCCTCAAACTCCAACATGTCTAATCTCTCATTGCATTACCCCACTTAACTGCCTAAGAACTTCATCCTTGCTATCACTGCCTCTTAGAATTTGAATTAATGACACTGACCTTTTGAGATTTCTATCAGACATAAAACCCTGTCCATTCTTTCTTCATGCTTTTCATATCTATCTTTCTTTTGCTGTTCATTTTGCTACCTCCCTCCAAGTATAGGTTACCTTCCCTATCGTGGCTGGCTATTTATATAGCCAGCATTCTAACCAGACTCTGGGTGAGTACTAGTGTCACTGAATTAGAGACTCCTGAGTGAGCCCCAGTTGCCTAATTTTATTAATTAATTCCCAATGATTGTGAATCACAGCCAGTAAAACTACTATTCCCATCTAATATTTTAAATTTTGAATAATTATCTTTTATTATCTCTTTTTAAAGACAGAAATTGTCCTCATTCTTCTATTCTTCAGAGCATCTTGAATATGTGGAATGCTCTATAAAGTAGCAGAAGCACATCAGATAAGTTAGGGCCATCTTACCTCAGCACAATTGCTCATAATGCCCTCCCCTGAAATACCCTTTATTCCTTGCCCCTTCATCTTCCATCTATTGAATCACCCCTTCAAGGTCCACTTCAGAGTCCACTTTTTCCTTGTAGTTATCTCTAATTCATGCTTTTTCTTTGCCACATCTCTATAGTGCACATCATCTGTGCCAGCCACTCCAGAACTCAGAACAATTCTTCATTTGTTAGTCATTTTTTTCCTAACTACCCAGAAGGGTTATAATGTTTTCTTCTTCAATTTTTACAAATGTATCCAAAATTAGTCTGAACATTCAAACAGGGCTTAGTAAATATGTGCTGCTCATTTTCTCAATCCAATGGCTGTGACTTGCATTTAATTCTATATAATGATCACCTTACTGAATATAAGATATGTGCAAAATGTTGCTTCATGTGTTGTGCTAGTGTGAGTACAACCTTTGAAATGTTTAGAATGGATTCCAGTGGGAAAAACAAATGATGTATAAATTAGCCCCCAAAAGGTTTTATCATTAAGAAAATTATAGCTACCATTGGGAGTTAATCTGTGTCTGCCTGAGAGTGTTGCCTTGTCCAACACTTGCAAATACAGAACACTTGTATTCTACCATACAAATTCTACCATATCTTTAAGTCTTAGTATCTAGAAAGGCAATTTTTCTACTTTTCATTCTTGCAGAGTGATTTAGCTATCTTGGTCTTTGCCTTTTCATGTAAATTTTAGAACTGGTATGTCAAACTCCGTGCAAGAATCCTTGGGGACTTTATTGAGATTATATTGACTTTATTCATTTACATGTCAGGGCTGGTGAACTATTAGAAATACTAAACCTCTCAATTCATAAATATGGTATACCCCCCCCATTTGTTTAGTTCTGTTTTTGGTAGTGAAGAAATATCAGTTATTTTCATGTTTCAAGACACAGGGCTCCCTCTAAGTCTGCATTCCTTCTCCCTGAACTGCGTATGTTATGGTTAAATTGGTAGGTTTTAGAAATCAGTTTTCCAGATAAGATGCCTACAATCCTAATTCAATTTCTCTGTTTTCAAATGCAAATACACATCTCACTCATGGGAAAAATGCCTTCCTATTTAGCTTTTTCAAAAAAAAATCTCTTTCTATAAGAGATTTTTATATCCATGATGATCTTGGATATAGTTTGTTAAATTTTGTTTATAATTTACTTAGCTGTAACAAATAATATTTTAATTACATTTTTCCAAGTGCTTGTTGCTGTCACATAGAAAAGCAACCAGCTATAGAATGTTAATTTTGATTCTAGCAATATTTGTAAATGTTATTATGAATTCAATAATTTATTACAGGTTTTTTTTTTCAGTTTTCTATGTATTTAATTATATTCTGTTTAAACAATTCTAGGATTTTTGTGTTTCCTTTATTTTTTTGGTCTTTCTGTAGCAGTTATCCAGTCTAGAATAATATTTGATACAAGCAGTTATAGCAGGCATATTTACTTTTCTATGAGTTTAAAGGAAATGCTTTAATTAAATCTTCATTTAGTATAAAGTATGCTTTCATGTGTGTGCATTGTTACATGTTTTTGAATGGTAACTTCTGCATGGTCCCTGTGTGACATAATCTTTATTGCAATTAGGACTTATGAGAATAATTCTCTCCTTTTCTATCACATGCTCACCTCACTCTTAGCTTCACATTTACACATGTACCCAAAATTTTGCACATTTTCCTTTTCTTTCAATGTATGTTTTTGCTAATTGCTGAACACTTCATACCAACTGAGAAGAATCCAGTGAAAAGCAGGAATGCTAAGTGTTCATGGAGAAGTGAACCTCACATCAGTGTGACATGGCATAAAAATGTGCTACTTAAAAGGCTGTCATCAGATAACCACAGCTGAGGTTTTGCCAAATGATGAGCATAATTTGCCCTCAAATGAAAAGTCAGAGTCTCAAATAAAATAAAATTAGTGACAAGTCAATCATTAATTAAGTTCCAGAAGCTTGATTTTAATAAGCAGCTAAATGCTTGTTAAACTCACCAGGGTTCAGTCTACAGAGGCCAAGTGATGTGGGGGTTGGAACACCACAATTCAGTCAGGAAATTAATACCCTAGCATAGATTATAGTGTCACAGGAATGGTCATCAAGACTCAGAAAATACCTTAGAGGTCATGCGTTTCAACCTCTTAGCTAATGGAAGAAACTTTCTTTTGTAGTCACTAGTCTCTTAATGGTGTTTTTCTCTCTTCATTTGTGACTTGGTGGGTACAACCAAAGTTACAGACACCAGCTTCAAGAAACTTAATTTTCAATTGCAATGACCGTGTGTGGTTATTATACTTCTTAAGCTAATTTCAAAAAGTGAGCTTCCAACTCAATATGAGAAATGTACACAAAACAGTAAACTCAAAAAGAATGAAGGAACTGATAGGAATATTAAAAAGAAAATGAGGACACAAAAATTTGGATTGGTGTCTGGAACCAAAAGGACAGCTACAGAGTGTGCATGGGGCAGGAAAGTTTATTATCCCCAAATCAATGCCCAGTTTACTCATCCTGACTGATTGCTCTGGTGTACATCAGTGAAGAGCATTACACAGGGCTGGGGGAATCATATATCCACAAAAGGTGACATGTGGATTGAACTCAAGCTAAAGACTCCAGGTTATGAGAGATAGCCCCTCTAAGAGAATATATAAAGAAGATGATTTCATGGACTTTTGAGCTTCAGTTTTTTCATCATTCATTTTCTCATAGGTATGTGTCAACAGTGGATAACCTGTGGTATGGTTTTCTTTATAGACTTCAGTCTTCATCAGCATGAAAAATGTTAAATTTTTTACTTTTGGGGCTCTTTCTGTGGTAGGCTCTATGGTAAATCAATATCTAATATGTTAAAGTCACATTTTCATCCTAGACATTTCTGTATATATGGTAATAATTTATGAGTCAAATTAAAATGTGAGAAACTGCCAGATTGTTTCCAGAATGGCTGTATCATTTTGTTAGGGTTATGAAGGAATAGGTGTGTGACTGGGGAGGCATGTGGATGACTACAAAAATCAGCAAGAGGGAATTCTCTCAGTTGGTGGAACTCTTCTGTATATGGTGTTGGTGGTGGTTACAAGAATCTATGCAAAATAGAACCAAAGAGATGGAAATAAAGAAGAAACTGACAGCAACCAGAGGGCAGATCGGTGGGAGATAACGGGGGAGAGAAGGGGAATGGGTGAGTCAAGGAATGTGTATCAAGGACCCATGGACACTGCAATGGGAGAGGGATTGACTGTGGGAGGGGGAGTGGGCAGGGCAGGGGACCGCAATGGAGAAAAATGTGGGACAATTTTAACTGAACAACAATAAAAAAAAGAATCTATGCATGTGTTAAAACTCAGAAATTTACACAAAAATACTGAATATTACTTACTGTATGCAGATTTATACAAGTAAATAAAAGGCATACTAATTTTTAGATCAGATAGCCTGTTAACATTCTCAGGGAGAAAATCACACTTAAGAACTTTTAAATACATTAAGATTTTTCACTTAAAATTGAGTAAACCAGTGGTATGCTCTAAAACTTTATTTTAAAAGAGGCAGATCCACATAGATGCTATTGCTTGTGCCTGGCTTGGGCAGCGATGGGATTCAGGCAAGAGATGATGAAAATCATGCAATTGGGATATTTTCTCCCTTTAGAAAAAGAGGCTGAATAAAAAATGTTCATCTGATTCTCTGGCATTTTTGTAGCTCACTCTACTTAAACTGACTTCAAATAGAGTTACATTGATCAAATAGGCCAGTGTCACCATTTGTTGGCCAGAGAGCAGGAAAAAGATTTTCTTAAAGATCTAATCTGTTACTCCAAATTGCTGCCACATAAATAATGTCAAAGGAAGAGCCTGCCCTGCTGGGATAGCCATCCACAGGAATTTTTGGGCTACCCAGGATGGGCAGTCCCACCAAGGAAACCGTGGGAGCTCATTAAACCAAGGGATGTTACGTGTCTTCATTAAATTCTTATTAAGATGTAGAAACATAATGAACATTTTAGGAACACATCTGGAATAAAAGACAGATGCAATTAAACACACTTGGATGACAATATTTATCTTCTGTCTGACTTCTAGACAAGTGTATTTCTATCTTCTGATGTGGAACAGCTCTCAAAACTTTATTTCTTCATTCATTCACCAAATGAGTATTCCATTCCTTCTATGTCTTAGGCATTATACTAAGCCCTGAAAAGATACCACTGAACTAGTCATACTTCCAACCAGAATTCTTCATTCCTGAAAAAAGTCTTAGTTCCTAAAATTTAGCCCTCAAGGCTGTGGCATTTCTCTCATATGAATGTATGAAATCTATTTGTGCTTTCATACACTCAAGGGCTTTCTATAGGTGGAGTTTTTCTTTCTATGGTTTTTTTTTTTATGAAATCTCATGCTATCCTGCTCTAACCCACTCAGGACATGCATTACTTCTTTCTCCAACATATCCATGCCTTATATATTGTACCACTTGACTATTAGTCACTCAGTAGCTTTCTCAGTTATCAGGTTGACTGTTGCAGTGTCACAGTACGTGTGTTCAAGTAACCCTTATTTTACTTAATAATGGGCCCCAAAGTGCAAGAGTAGTGATGTTGGTATTTCAGATATGCCAAGAGAAGCTGTGAAGTGCTTCCTCTAAGTGAAAAGGCTAAAGTTATTGACTTAAGAAAAGGAAATAATTGCCTGTTGAGGTTGCTAAGGCCTATGGTAAGAACAAATCTTTTGTGAAATTGTGAAGAATGTTCATTAAAACTTGACTCAGTTGAATCAAGAAGCTCTACTGGTAGAATAAATGGAGCTCTGTTGCTTTGAGTGGTATCTATTTAGGAATTAAGGCTTCCAATTGAAATAACACTTCTCATCTTCCTTATTTCCTCTGCCCTCTCAGCTATAAGTAGATTATGATCACTGAGTGTGGGGAAAGTTCTGGGAATAACTGTCAACTTGTCACTTGTTTAACTTTATCTGTTGTCCTTCCATCACAGACAAATGCAATGCTGGCCTTCAGATGCCTTCATTTAAAAATACAGTTAAAAAATACAGTAAAAAAATGTCTTCAGGCATACGAGAATATATATTATCTTATAAAATAAAATGTCTCTAAAACTGTACCCAACCAAACTTTAATGTCTTCATATTTAAAATTTTATAGTATTTAAAGTAATTTTTTATATTTTATTCTGAGTAGTATTATTCTTTTCTATTTTTCCTACAATTTAACATTCTGACTAGAAAGGTTTTAGATGGATCTAACTTACTTCAAATAAAGTATATCAATACTCCTGCTCCCAAACACCTTTATATCTTAGTGCTAAACATATCTTTTACATTTTTTTTAAATAAAGGGACAGCTGTTCTCTAGAGGTTGCCCCATCAAATACTCCTCTCTGTATTCTCTTTCAGACTCACGAGTATAAGAAAGCAAAGCAATGAGTGTTTAGGGTTTAATTTTTAATAAAAAAGTTCCCCAAACTCAATTAAATTCTTACTGAATATTGAGTGAAAATAAAATATATTAAACCCAAAGAAGCAGCCGCAAATGTCTAATACATTGGATAACAAGGATTAGAATGCTGGTTTGGGATCATATGCCTTCGTTTGGTTATTAGACATTAAGAATGGGATTTTAAGAAGCTCTCCTAGATGCATTAGTCCCAGTAAAGTACTTACCAGATAATTCATTATAGTCTTTTTTTTTTTTGATGGGGGGGCGGGGGAGGATGGGTTGTAATTTAGAAGAATGCAATTAAAACTGAACTTGATAATTAATTCTGAACTGGTGAGAACTAGTTCCAGAGATTATGACTATAATGCTGTGTAGTCATTGATATAAATATTCATGAGGTTTCATTGTTTTATGGTTTTCTCAAGCACACAGCTTATCTGAAGAAGTAAAATTAAAGTACCATTATTTAACATTACAATGCAAATAAGAATCAATGAAGAAAGAATAGTTAATTCACTAGGGAATGTGAATACATGTAGACACACTTATAGACTCTCTCATATATGTACAAATAAAATGTCTTTTGAATATATGAATTGGAAGATTGCAAAGAGAAAAGAAAAAAGTGATATGAGTAAACAATTTTGGATCTTAATCTGGTCAACGCTGGGTAAGTGAAATTCATTGAAATCGACTTAACCTACCACCAAAAATCAATCAACATATAAAACTAATCGTGTGCAGCACAAGAGAGAATGAGAAAATGGTGTTTCTTACTCTATTTCCATCTTTTACTGAGCCATAATGCCATCATATCTGACCTTGAAGCAGATTCATCTATAACGTGAAATTTTCAAGTAATCTGATAGAATAAACAGGGTATGATGAATGGATGAATGGATGGATGCATGGATAGAAACTACAAAGAGAGGAGTAGCCAGGAAGCAGCCAGCTAGGAAAATTGAAATAGGTGGGAGGAGGGGAGGGGAAGAAGGGAGTACAATTTCAGACCAGTCTTTGTTGTGATTTAATTTAATTTAAAAATTCAGCCTTAATAAGACTCTTATAATTGGTATTTGTTTATGTCCTCAACCTTGATGAAGAAAAAATCAGCACAAACACTATATTCATTGAAAACTTTATACAAATTTGAGGAAGATTTAAGCCTTCTGTACTAGTATGCTCAGTTTGTTTATTGTTAAGCATCACAAAGTCAAATTCGGAATTATGTGATTAAGCTGCATCTGTCTCTGTGCAAGCACTCACCATATTTCTTTAAGTTCAGCAGGTGTTTTGCAAAGAACCTAGAGGATTTTGCACAAAATTAGTGCCTATAATAAAGCAATGCTGATGAAGAGACAGCTTTTTATATCACTGATATATTATAGTTTCTTTCTAATAAATGTCATTGCTAGATATTTCAAAACCTGAAACAGATTTGCTGACTGCACTGTTTTGAAGCATATTTGCTGTGCCTTATTGCTAAGATGTTCTTTTATAGACATACAGTTTAGAAATTTTATTTGACACTGTTGACTACTAAATTAACAGCTTTTCAACTTTGCAAGACTTCTGTCACACAATTGAAATAAAAGGTAGGATGTATTACTTTTGCATTAATCTTTTTTGGCACTGTCCTCAGGGAATTTAAGTTGTATTAACTGAGGCCCTAATTTGAGAAACAAACACAAACAAAGCTGTTATCTAGTATTTCCCCACCCCCCGCCAGGTTTTCTCTCTTTCTCTCCACCTATCTTTTTTTCCTCTTTGACACTCACACAAAATTTATGAAAAAGCAAATCATAAATACACAGGTCATTGTCATTTTTAACTACCTGGATTGAATAACTTGAGGTAAAAGCATTATTCAATTGGAAGGCTTACTTGGCCTCCAACTGTTAGCATGCTGCTGGGTTCTCCAGGTTGACATATTGGTGGTATTCTGGTGATCTATTTGAGGACCTTTATTAACTTGGTTAGAGAGCGGGTTAGTGAACTGCACATATCGTGGTGTCTCAATCCCTTAGCATCATCTGAATTTGCTATTTTCAGGGGAGACTAAAAAGAGTTAGGTCACAACTCCAACCACAGAGGACAGTACTCACATGGTTATCCTAACCTATAGGTACAACGACCACAAACATGGAGAAAAATTCAGGCCCAGTTACTGATGACCCCTAATCTATTCTGTAAGGCACTGGCATGGAGGAATACTGACCCTTTGTTTCCAGCTACAGCAAACCCCTTACTCAGAACATGGACAGAATACAAATAATATAATCCTATCCAGTATCTTTAAAATCTAATTCTGAAGAGAGCTTGATGGTAAAGGAGAGAGAAAGAGAAATAATAGCCACAATGCTTATTCTAGCAGGTTTTGTTCAAAAATCCAAATTCTTTCAAAAGTAGTGTCCGCGAGTTGACTGTAGGCTTACTCCTGGTTCAGGTGGGCATGGCGCTGGCCACTAAAGGTGTAAATGGTTTCTATTACCAAAGAATATGTAGTGTGCTTCAGAGGAAAACTCACAGATGAAAAGATAAAACTCGCATTATGGGGTGGTAAGTGCTAACTGACAAATAGTACAGGCAAAGCCAAATACTCACATTGCAGAGTCCATACACAACCAAATGTGAAAAGGAGAGGAGATACATTTTAAGCAGAAACAGTATTTTAACAGCAAAGACAGGCGTCTTCTTCCTCTACTCAGGATGTAGAAAGCTGCAAAGGGTGTCACTCCCATGATACAACTTACAAAAGCTAATTAAAACTACCAAATCACATCTTTTCAAATGCTCATCAGCATGTTGAGATAACAAGGCTATCAGGCAACCTGAAACCTAAATAAGGTTGTGAACCAACAATTAGCTGCCTTTTGTGGACTGGGGATGTATGTGAGAGATGGTCATTGACGTGAGCTCAGTGATTTCAGTGGGTCTCAGTGAACTCTGGGTGGCTGAGAGTGTGTGACAGCACCAGGTGGGCATGGTTAATAGAAAATGTCACCAGTCAGAAGAAGTTATCAAAATGGCTTGATCTTTTTGCAGTGGCTAATTTCCAAAGGCAAAATAAATGGGCATGCCATTAATACCTACTTAATTTGTGTTATGGACTGACTGTGTCCTACAAAAATTCATATGTTGAAATGTTACCCTCTAATGTGATCATACTAGGAGGTGGGACCTTTGGGAGGTAATTCAGACTAGATGAGGTCATGAGGGTGTACCTCTCATAAACAAGATTAATGCTCTTATGAGACATAAAAGAGCTTATTCCTCTTTCTGTTTTCTACCATATAAGGATACAGCAAGAAGAACGAAATGTATGAATCAAATCTGCCTGTACCTTGATCAAGGACTCCCAGCCTCCACAATTGTGAGAAATAAATATTTGTTTTTTGAGCCACTCATTATGTGATATTTTGTTACAGCAGCTTGCACTGACTGAGACATTCTGGATAATCGAAAACCTCTCTGGTGAACAGAATCCTTCATTGATCCACATGATAGATAATAATGGTCTCTTATCCAATTTTCAGTCCTGAGTCAGGTCACAGAGCCAACACTTTGTGAATTAAATAAGACTAAAGTTTCTTTGAGGAAAAATCCTACAATACATTAAAAGGTATTATACTTTAATCTTATTTCTATATTTCCCCAAACTAACCTTTAACAAATAGATATTGGGAAAAGGGAAAAGCCCAGATCCTTTGGGCTTTTGGAGGCATGTGGTCTGCACTAACTAAAGACCCCAGGGACCCAATAAACCACTGAAGTCATTCTGTCAGACGTGACTGAGTGACGAATTAGATGCTGGCCTGAATTCATCTCACAGTAGAACTAGTTTAAGAAGCAACTCTGTGACTACTCCCCCAGTTCTTGAGATGACTTTTCCATAAAGACTAAGACAAAGAAAACTCTGAAATATCTATTTGGAGAAAGGAGTTCAAGTACTAACAATGTTTTGCAAGAATATATGTATATATGAAAGCTAATTTTAGTTTTCATCACAAAATATGGATGGAAACTGTAGATGAAGTAGAACTTCTCAACTTTTATTTGATTTTGCCTTTTCTGTTAAAGTGAATTTTTTAACATGGGAGCGTAGAATAAACATTACCAAGGTCTACATAGTTGCCGAGGAAATTTTGTAAAACATCTTACTGCCCTACATAAATTCAAGATTGGAGACTGAAACTAATTATATCTTAGGAATCTTGAGAAAAAGTTTCAAAAGGTGTTCAAGGTTGTCTGAGAGACTTTGGAGAATAAAAGATGTAGTGGAGACTGAAGTGCTCAAATGAAAGATTTTTTGCAAAGAGAGAAGAAGGTAGTTTCTTCAACTACTCATGAATTTTACATCAAACTTCAGTAAATTTTTTTTAAGGAATATAAAGGGATGGTTTGTAAGTACATAGCATTAGAAAAATTTATAACCATGGGACCCAACAAGAGTTAGCCAAGGCAAAAAATGGAAGGCATAACGTTGCTCTGCTGCTAGTGTGTTATACAGGGTAAATCAGGTAGCTATGGCATATCTGTATATGGCAGGACATTTGGCAAGGTCTTTTTTGTGAGTAATAAGAAACAGAAAGTGTAGTAGTTACACATCTAATTACTTTGATAGGTAATGAATTAAAAGTCATAAATAAATGTAGTGGATTAATATAAACATTGAAGAAAGTTTTTAGTATTCTGACACAAGGCTCTATATTGTGTATTTTTCAGAATGGCTTATACTGAGATACAATATATTGCTGTATGAGAATTTAGATCTTAGTGGCAAAAAATAAGGAATCATGTTATGTTTATTTTGACTATACAGTGTAACTGCCGCAAAAGAGGCTACCAAGAGATCTGCATTGGTGTTGGGAACAATCATGTAAGTAAAACATTAGGAATGAGGATAATGTTACCCTACCCCTATTTTAAAGTTATCAGGCTATTCTGATTACTTAAATCTGAACTCTTACAGGAAGTTCAGAGGAGGAAAATCAGAATTTAAGAACCATACCATGTGAAGAATATCTGAGAAAATTAGGGATCTCTTTTATAGATAAAGAAAAAATTCTGTTGAAGTGGAAGTGCATGTTTGTATTTGTGTTACAGTGAATGTAAAATACATAAAGTCTGACATGTAGAAAAGATATAAAATTTTTGCTATCAAAGGTCCATGTGATAGATGCTAAGAGAGAAAGTGTCAGGGAGATAAGATAGACTTCTATAAAAAGAAGCATTTTACAGTTAGAACTTTCTGGGAAGGGAGTCTTCAGAGGTACTGAGTCATCTCACTGGAGGGGAGTGAAATTAGAGTTTTTAAGTATTAGATGTGTGATTAACAGGAATGATGCATGGGGTTCCTGCCAAACCTTAAATTTGATGACTTTATGACTACAAAATTATTCTAAAACTTCACCTCTACTTTTTATTCATTCTGCCCTCTGTTCCCTTGTCACTCTTGCCTCTCTATTTTGTTTTCAGCAAGGCTTCTGAGAAATCTGTTTGGATTTATTTATTGTAGATATTCAAATTTAAGATTTGACCTCTCAATCTCTCAGTCAAGGGTTACCAGCCTATAGTAGCACGAAGTTATTTTATTTCTCATTTATTTCATCTTGTATTTCCCAATATACATCCAAGGAACTTTGTTTTCACTGACTTGCTACTTTATTTAAAAATGTGAGTATTTATTATGTGTCTAGGGTGAACAAAGCATTATGGGAATAGGAGGGACTTGGAGAAACAATATCATGCCTTCTGCCCCTATTTCAGATGCCTATGTCACATTGTCTAGACAATAGGTTCCTGATTATTTCCTGAACAGAATTATGCATTTTCTTTTAATATAATCCCTAAAATTCATTTAAGTTTGAGTCTGTAAATGATATTATAGCTCATCTAACACAATTCATATTTTTCAAGAAAATTGAAGCCCAAGTACATAACATCAGAATCAATCTCTCAGAACTCTTTTCTGTTGTTACATGAAGTTGCACATAATGGAAATGGAATGAAGGCTGAGGAAGTGTCTTTGCATCCAGTTACCTCCAGTTGCTGTAGAAAAAGTGAGCAGTAGGAGCCTGGAAGCTTACATGCAGCACGTGTGCTTACTTTTAGCTTCAGGAACAGTCCTCTAAATCAGTGGATCCCCAAAGCCTGCCTGCAAATTAGTCTCAAAAGAATCACCAGGCAAGCTTAACAGAAGCACAAATTCGTGAATCCCTTTGCAATAAATTGGTTGCATTAGATGTGTGGTTGGACCGTGGAATCCCTATTTTCACCTTTTTGTACCTTTGTTCACCATCACTATGAAGGAGACATTCAAAATACACTACTTTTTCATACTTCTCTTAGAGCTTTGTTGTTATGATGGTTTTGAATTTTTAGGATCACACTACTCTTGAGTTGCCTCAGTACCCCTTACTTAAACCTTCTGTTATAATTACCTTTAATGGTATCAGTATTCACTTAGATTTATTATACATTGCTCAATATTCGTTCTTACCTTCAGACTTTTGTTCTCCATTATCTTGAGACTTTTATTCTGATTTATTTTTATTTGGTTGCAGTTTTGTTTTCTTAAATCATTTTCCTTATTCATGGTACCACCTGGATGGTATAGCATGTGAGCCTAAAATGCCTTTATTTTGTACAGGATTCTGGAATCTGAATTTTTTCAAAGCCCCTCTTCCCCCTGCTGATTTTAATTTGCAGCTCAAAGTGGGAATCCGTTGCAAATCACCTGATCTATAGCAGTTACAATTCTCAGGTGCTAATATCCCACCTAAGAATAATTACCTACTCCCCTTTTTCCTTCTCATGTGGGCTACTATTGGTAGTCCATTAAAGGCTGAAACTTAAGTCTAACAAATATCTATACCTTTCTAGGGCATGTGTTGAATGCTGCTTTGACTGCAAATTATCTCTCACAAAATGTTAATCTTGTCTTTATAACTGTAGAGTGAAATCCTTGAGAACAGAGATTGTGTTTAGTACTGTGGCTTATTAAAGTGTGAATTCCTTGGAATTCAGAAAGTTTGTGTGGAAGCACATTGAGTAGATTCTCTTCCCTCCTCACACTGTTATAGAACAAAGTGATATCCACTATCTCCCAGGAAGTGGCCAGTTGAAGTAATCTAGTTATTCTAGCTTCCCCCTTATTCTAGTCTCCAAGGCAATATTTGTAACAATGACTGACCCAAGAGTCAGCTTTTTCTTCATGATGACCCTATGCATATGGAAAGGTTATCCTGAGGGAGGAATTGGAAGGAAGTTTCTTCCTTGTTCAGGGTCAGGTTAAAATGTTTCCAGGACCATCTTGGAGAGGGCAAAAGGGACTTGGATTGAGCTGTTGAATGTATGATGTTGGTTGGGATTCCACCCCTTGTTTGAATACTCACTTTCCTGATTGTATTGTTGTTTTAGGTAACTATTTTTTAATGTTATAATTATGCAAGCAATAACTGAACAAGTTCATCCTGAAAAGATTCTAAACCTAATTGGCAATGACTAAACTCCTAATCTCTATCAAGTCTCTCATCTCCCTCCAATATAATCCCTTTGCCAGTGGGTGTACAGCCTTCCTACCTCAAAGACCTCAGGCAGCTTACTCAACTTTCCCCACATTTAGATTCCCTTGGGTGAAATGCAGTTGCTGTGTTCTGCCTTCATGCCTCAGCCTTCTGAGACATGTAAATGAAATTTATACAAGTGCTTTATAAAGTCCATAGAAATGTTCATATAGTATAATATGGGTTAATATTAATAATAAAAATTATAAATATAAAATAAATTTAAATATATGTAAAGTGCTTTAAATTATTAAGTTACTAAAAATTATAAAATAAATTTTTAACACTAAAGCCTTGAGGGTAAGGACATTATAGCAAAAACTTTTGGAACCCAAATGTGATAGAAAATATGTGACTGTTCAAAACATAGGTACTCAGTGATTATATGTTTTAATTTCCTTTTACTATAAAATCTCATTAATACATTTATGTAGTTTCCAGTTCCTGATTTTTGGGGGAGAACTAGAACTGGACCTAAGACAGAAACCAGTTTTACATGGTATGTATTAGTTTACTAAAGCTGGGTATTTGTCCTCTCAGACTGCTATTATAAAATACTATCAACTGGGTGACTTAAACAACAGAAATGTATTTCCCACAGTTCTGAAGGCTAGAAGTCTAAGATCAATGTGTCAGCAAGGTTGATTTCTTCTGAGACCTCCCTCCTTGGCTTATAGATGATGTCTTCTCCCAATGGCTTCACATGGGGTCTCCCTCTGGACTTGTAAGAATACCATTCATAGTGGATTCCTCAAAGGATCAGGGCCAACCCTAATAACCTCATTTTAACCTAATGGCCTCTTTAAAGACCCAATCTCCAAATACAGTCACAATCTGAGGTACTGGGAGTTAGACTTCACCACAAGAATGATTCAGTCCATATCAACATTTGAAAAGTGCTTCTGTGTCTACAGAAGCTTATGACTTGTTTTAATCAACAGATACTCAGTTGATACATTCCCAGAAGATAGCTACTATCTATCTATTCATTTCTAAACTACGTGTCCAAAAGACAATCACTTGTTAGGTGAGCTTGTGCCCTGGTATTTACTTTAATGTAATAAAACACATTCTTTAAAATGATTTCCCCATTAAGTCCATGCACTTGCTCCAAAGAAGAGCATTTCTTTTTGTGCCCATCCAACTCTTGGTGTGTACAGACATTCTGTAATGAAATTTTCAAAAGATTGTTCAATAATTTACACTAATCCGTAATTCACGTGACTCTCCCTCTTCAGTTAGTTTAAATAAGTGAGGATAGTTTGAATTCCACCCTCCACTGCCAACAAAGAAGCCTTGCCTACCCTTGAGCGTGTTCATTCAGTCAGACAGAAGTAAACCTGACTGGCAGCTTCCTAGCTTCCTTTCGTATGCAGAGCTGCTTGCATGGGGCCAGTATTATTAAACTTGAGATTTGACATTTCAAAGGAACATTGGAAGATTTTGACCTCTTCTTCTAGAATTCGAAAGGGAAAGACACCGATGAGTCTCTATTCACCTTAGCTAGTATGATTCCCCTCCTCCCTCCTCCCATGAACCAGAGAAAATGTTGGGTATATATCTTCAAAACGAGATTTACTTCCTTTTCTAATTAGCTGTCAAGAATAAACAAAAATAGTCTCTTCAATTTTCTCTCTCACACATATGTTTCCTAGCCGGAGGAGCAACTTCACACGCAAGGTCTCTTACTCACCTTTCACCGTCATCACCCACAATTAAAGCTCATTAAGATTTTCCTCACTTCTATCTTCCAAGGACAAAAATAATGCAGGCTATTACCATTTGTTTTATTTTAATAGGGAAACCCATGGGGGGTTCTATGCTGAGAATTTCAGAATTTTCTTTTTAAATCACAAGGCTAAGAAATAATGATCTCTTAGTTTAATTTTCCTTTAACTTTTTGTGTAAGTGCATAATGTTTATTCTGCTGAAATCTGATATCCTTTTAGGCAAA
This sequence comes from Mormoops blainvillei, assembly GCA_004026545.1. Taxonomy (NCBI): domain Eukaryota; kingdom Metazoa; phylum Chordata; class Mammalia; order Chiroptera; family Mormoopidae; genus Mormoops; species Mormoops blainvillei. The sequence continues at coordinate 88,073 of PVJD01004507.1, forward strand.
GTTCACCTACTTTCCAACGTGGGTTCTACCCTATCGGAGCAAATGTGCTGCCATTTCTTGGGAAGCTCCAAATCACCAGACTTACTTGTAGTAATCTGAGTGAGATTGTGTTTCAGTAGGTAGGTATCTGTGCAAAAGTATGTATGTGAGTTCATGCACCCTTGGTTCACTATGAACTAAATTTTCACCAGACTCCAGCTAAGGCTGAGGAGAAAAAGTGCCTGTTTTAAGACATGTTAGCTCTTCCATGACCCAATGAAATCTTGTGATGGTCTGACATAATTAACTCGATCTTCTCCTGTTTGAAAGGCGATAAAACTTTTCAAATTACTCTATTTACTTCTACTAACTTACAGTGAAGGATCTTGCTAACCTGGAAGGATGAAACTCTAAGCATCATACCCACAGTTGGGCCTCCTTTTAAACATAAATCACAGAGATATGCAACCATGTAAACATATATAGCCACACACAAATTTTTACACAAATAGAAGATAGAATTCTTTTCTACCCCCTTTGGGGGTTTGTTTAAGTTATCCTTTCATAATTATTCCTCTATTCAAGAAATCCTAATTACTTAGAGAAAGGGCCCCCAAACCTTTGCAAGGAGAAGCTAATTTTTATATCTCTGAATCACTGAAATCTCTCCATGCCTGTGTTGGGCGAAGAAAAGAGAGGATGTGAGTGACACATGGGGAATGGGGAGAAAGCATTCAAAGGGGATGTGAAGCCCAGACCTCTGAGTCCTCATCCTTTACTTCAACCAGATGTGGTTTGTTTAGGTGAGAAACAGGAATGAGGTCCAAATAAAATTTAAATCACTGCTTTATTGCTCATCTCAAATTCAGCCCATAATGATACCTTACTCCCCAATGTCCCTATACCACTTTCTGTGGTTATGTGGACCTGGTATTTTAATTTATGTATTTATATCTGCATGTGTTTTTTTCTCCACTTAAAATGCAAGTTCTTTTTGAATGCCATTTGTATCATTTGGCGATGTTATATTACAATGGATTTTAAAGACCTGCCTATGCTCAGTGCAGCACCTTGGATGGCTGTAGTGGGTGCCCAGGTACCACACAAGAGATTTGTGCTTTCGCACTTCCTGCTCCACCCTTGCTGCTGTCAAGTCAATCAGTCTGTTAGCAAGTCAAATAGCTTGACTTTAATTGCTGAACTTTTAGATGCTCCTCTTGATGGAAAAACTGTATTTGCATGAGTGAAGCAACTGCAGAGCAATGTAGGATCCAATAAAGAAGTGTAAAAGAGGGTTAGACAATAGTCTGTAACAACAACAACAAAAAAGAAGTAATTCATACATGCTTCATGCTGTAGCATTTGCAAAATGCTTTCATGTTATCTCATTAATCAACTCCACAACCATTTTAGTGAGCTATTATTATCACTATATAAGGTTAAGAAAATTAAGTATCAGAGAGGTTAAGACTCTTGTCCAAGGACATACAACAATAATAATCTAAATATAAATCATAATTTTAAAATCTCCAAATCGTCATTTTCTGTGGACAGAGCTATTAGAACAAAAACAAACAAAAAACCACCACAGGAGAAGTGGATCCTGATTTGGATCAGATAATAGAGCATTGAAATAAATGAGATCGATAGGGGAAAACCTTTAAAAGTTTCTTCACTCTGATATGATGCAAGTTTATTAGCAAGAGCTTTTCTGTGATGGTGTTGACCTAATGACCCCAACACAGGCAAGTTCAGTTCTCTCTTCCACTAACTCCTGATGCTATCAAACATGAGCTCCCTCCACCTTGCTAGCTCTCCACTTTTCCACTCCTCTCTTGCCCCTCCTCTCTCATTTTGGAAAAAGACATGTCCCATGCATTATTCTACTGCATTTCCTTTTACCTCTATCCTTGTTCCTATGATCTCAGAGCTCTTCATCTGCCACTTCATTTGGTTAATTCTTCCTTTCTCATCCTTAACATTCCTTCCTTCCCCTAGAGTGTACAATCTTTATACCAAAAATTTAAAACAAAAATATTTTAGCCATTTTGCTCCTCAAAAATACATTGGATCTGTATTTCTCTTTATAACCTAAATTCTAAAAAGTTCTCTTTCTCAGCTTTCACTTCTTCTTAAACTACTCGCTGGTCATCCTGAAATCTAATGCTTGCTCTCCTCACTTGGCAGACATAACTAGCTGAGCATACACTTCTTGCCAACAACAAAATATTTCTCAATATTCTTAGCATTTAGAGCAGTTCTCATTTTTCACCATTGTACCAGTGTTTCAGATTTTGACTCATAGCTCCAAACTGAGGGCCAAATAAAGTTTCTAGGATAAAATAAAAAAGTGATGTCAATGTAATTATTTTAATATAACTTTAATAATAAATATCATAGAAAATTAAAGATGCATCTAACCTGTTACATATCAAGTTCAATGCTAGGTTCCTACCCCCGAGAGATGTTGTACATGTACAGCCACGGACATGCATGACAATGTTTGGGACCTTGCTTTAAGAGGGGCTCAGAAAAGCCACCTTCATCACGGTTTTCTACATCTCTATCCCAGTTTCCAACTTTGTTTCTTTGTAGCCATCAGACAGTGGAAACTTCGAATACCTGGGATTAACTAAGACATCGATCAGACTGTTTCCCAAATGAGAGAACTAAAGCGAGGCTTTCTTCTACTTGGAGAGGACCTGGAACAAAGGTCTAATAGCCCCAGATTCAGAAAAAAAAAAGGTCACCAGGGATCTGTGGGCCCTGGTGTGCAGGGCTCCATCAGGAATCTCTACGCATGAGGGGACTGAGTTTTTTCAGCCTTTGAGGAAAAAAAGCAGAGAGAGATCTGACAGCAGAGGTCCCCTCCCAGTGGGACCTCTCAACAGGAAGTGGGCAGATCATTGACTACATAGCAAACCCAATGTGATAACAACACTTGTGCCTTTCAGAATTGCAGTAATCAAGAGAGTTAGGGACCTACAAACAGATGTGTGCCTCAATATACAAACAAAATTAAAAACCCTCATCTCACCTCAGAAGTAATACAAGATAATAGAGAAATCCAGAACAAATACCTAGGGAAATAACATTGTCATATGAGTAAAATAAAATGCAAATTTAAAAATGGGGTTCACCAGGATTCCAGGTGCAGCACAAAAAAAAATATTTCCAGAGCTAAAATATGATATTTCAACTAAAAAATTTTTATTATTTGAATGAAAGAGAATGATCATTATTAAAACCTAAATTAATGATCTGGACAACTATAGGAAATATAATAAAACACAGGAAAAATAGAAACAACTATTATGATAAAACAGATACAACTATTGTGATAAAACAGATAAAGATACATGAGGTATATTGTTTAAATAGTAGGGATTTCAAAGATAGAAACAATGAGCTTGGAGAAAGTATCAATAATTTAAAAAATAATAGAATTAAGTTTTCCTGAGCTGAAGAATATAGTAAGTAATAGGCTCACGAAGTTTCATCTTGGAGTAATAAGAAAAAAAGAAACAAATAAAAAATAACAACAAAACACACAGGCAAGTCTTATAAAATTTTTCAGGCATTTTAACGATAAAAAGAAAAATCTTAAAAGCTCACAGGCAAAAGAACCTGTTATCTACAAAGAAAAAATAGACTAGCATTGAACTCTCATCTGCAACACTGAGACATGAAATACGGTACAATATTATCTACAGATTAAATTTAAAAACTCAATAGACAGGTTAAAATTCAGATTTAATATAGAGAGAATTTGTAAACTGAAAGTTGGAACCAAAGAAATTACTCAGTCTGCAGCACAGACAGATAAAGATGTAAAGAACAAGGTAGAAATTCCAAGGCAAAAGTGTATTGACTATCATTACATGAAAATAAAACAAATAATTTATCAGGGAACCTAAAATAAACTTTAAATTATATAATGCAAACAGAGCAATAACTTGTAAAATTTTAAAGAAAACATTGCCAAGCTATAGCTACATTGAGTTTGACATATACCTCTCAGAAACTAAAATAATCAGAAAAAACCAAAAGTATTAAAAATATAGAATGATTAAATGAAGTATGATTTGTTGGATATCAGGTAAAACAATATATATCTTTCTATCTGCTTATCATCTATGTAGGAGTACGTAACTGCCCAAAAGAACACTTTTGATGAGATTTTCTGTAAAGTGTATCCCAATTTCACAATATGTAAGACACTTTGTAGCTTTTAAGACCTGTGCTTAGCAAACTTGTGAAGTCAGACAAGACTTTCTTTTATGAAAAATTTGAAGGTTTTTCCACCAAATTGATTCTCACTTTTTTTTTTCTTTCAGGCAACTTTCTCAGAAATTCTTATCCCTAATCTTTCAAAATTTTCTTAGAAAGAATTTAAATGCATGTCACTGGTTTTATACTAGGGATTTAGGGAAGTGTCTTTGTTCCTCCAGGCATATTTGCTCAAATCTCTTCCCACTAATTGAGGAATTAAAGTCTGTTCTACCCTAAAAAGTTCTAGTCATCCTTGATTAGATACAGAATGGAGTTATGAATTGAGAAGAGCTCTATCATGGCATCCTTAAAATCCCAATATTAAGCAGATACTTTGACTAAGAATTAAACCAGAATTGTGGAGGCAGAATTTAAAATGAAGTGTTGTGAGTTTCCTTGTCTAAATGCTGTGCACCTAGACAAGCAACATCCGCTGTTGCATGGGTCTCTCCAAGCCCCTTGTCCCAATCACATCCACACCAGGAAGGCAGGAGTGGTGTTGATGACAATGGCTCATTTTCCCTCTTAAACGTTAACTCCCCTGTGTCACAGGGCTGACAAAGAATGCAACTTTCTAAGACAAGGGGGGACATTGAGAGCGAGTGAATGCACAGCCTCTTTATTTTAGTGAGCCTTGATGGGATTTTTTTATACCCTGGCCCCCAATCTTTAATATAAATTATTAGGGGATAGAATGAACTTCAGAAAATGAAAATTAAACTTAGAAAGTCAAAGGAAATCAGAGTCAGGCAGAAAGGTCCTCAGAGAAAGAGAACAAAGGCAAGAAAGACAAAGAGAAAAGAACGGCAAAGTGAAGACAAGACAGGAAAATGGGAGAAAATACGGGAAGTCCCAGAGGGCGTGAGCAAGAATGGAAATACCATGCTGAATGGGCCTGTCATCTTGGGAGACCCCAGAGATGGGGAAGAGTGTTTGGGGCGAGTCTCTGCCAAGGACACTATTTTGTGACACGAGATTCCTCTGAGGTTCAATATCCAAATGAAATTGCAGCACGTGATCATCTTTTATCATTCAGTGACCAAAGACTGGACACATCCATTTCTTGAAAACCTGAGTTAGTTCCAAATATTGGAAGATGATGTCACCCAAATATACATTATCTAGGAGACCCTTTGTGTCACCCAGCCTCTCATAATTCATTTTACTTTTTATTCTTAACTTCCTACCTGAACTGTGTCCACTCTAAGAATGGTACTGCGTTATGTTGCCATTCCCTTATATTCCCTCCTTGCATAAGGCTAGCAAATATCTCCCTGCTTGATAAGCCTATTAAGTTCAAAGTCTACAGAAGACAGGTTGGAGTTGTCCACAGAAGTGTCATGGATGAAGAAGTATGGTGAGTTTGGTTTCAAAAAATTGCCAATACATGAATAAGCTTAGAAAGGAGAGGAGAGTTTACTAATAGTGGAGCATGTCCCTCAGTTAGCTGGTAAAACTAATTACTCCAGTTACAGCAGAGAAAAAATATATAAGTAAATAAAAAGGCCAATGGGCAAGTTAATCAATAGCCAAGCTGCAAATTCATCTAAATAGAAAGCTTTAATAAATCCAATTTTTCTGGGTATAATGAAGAAAAGTATGCCACCTTGCTGCGGTTTTTCTGGAGCTTATGTTGTCAACAGCTCACCAGGATGAAAGGGGCTATTACACAGTGCCCCAGATCCCCACAATCAGAGGAAGAAAGCAAAAGCTAGAGCTCAGGCTGCTATAAGTGTGATGTGTATGGAAGTAAAGATTTTGTGTGTTGGGGGGGTGGTTGGGGGTTAGACAGAACTCTTTTCTCCTTGTCTAAACCTTTTGTGGGATACACTACTGGAACTTTCCTGTTTCCAACATTTTCCTTTTGATTACCTTCTATTCAAAGGCACCAGATCCTTATATATATCCAAGTCAAGTCAGTTAATATTTTGCCAAAGAGCTCTACCTGTGGTTATCGGTCCATCTGCTACATGTTTTGGAATTGATTTCCTTTGCTACAGACTGGTTGGTATTCCTTTAAATACACAGAGATCAACAGCTTGATTTTCTGATCCTTATCAGTCATGTTAGCAAATCCTGTGATTTTTCCTGTCATGATGTCCCCTGTGGCAGGTGAACCATCAGGGGTGAAACAGCAATGATGTCAGTAGTCACCTTGAGGTCTCCAAGCAGGTGGGCATTTCATAAAGCCAGGATATGCCTCTTAAGTGGAAGATTCCAGTGATATCAACTGTGCAGCTATCCAGGGCTAAATCGCAGCAACATTGCAACACTGAAGATGAAGCTGTTGATGCTTGTCTAATTATCTCCTACCATGTACCAGACACAGTGTCTAGTACTAGAGATTCCCACATTTATATTGCTAGTTGTAACCTTGTTTTATGAGATTTAAAGATTCTTTAAATGGTGGGAAACAAAACAAAAAGCATGGATAGATGACAGGCATAACTCTTTATTACTTACAGGTCCAAATGAGGAAGGCTTTTGTGTGAGGCCTCACAGGGCATGGTATCTGGGAACAAGGTAACAGCAAGATAAAACTACAAGAGGAGGCTTATTTGTTTCAAGTACAGTAGAGATAGTTAAGTTTCACTGATTCCTGGGGATTTTGACTAATTCTGTGGGCCCAAAAAATAAGGGGATCTTCCTGGGTATTACACATCTGGACCTTCTCAAAGTTGTGCAAATTGTAACCCACTTGATATGGGAAGTAGTTAAGGCAAAGGCTTAACAAACTCCCTGAAAAGCTGAATTGAGGATTTTTAGCCAGGACTTCAAAACTGGGTGAAGAAAGCACTTGGGAAATATTATATGTAGACTTCTTCCTAAACTCCTATTTCAAATATTTAACTGCCTTCTGGGCATTTCCACATGAATGTCTAATCGGTAAGTCAAACTCAAAATGTCCAAAATAAACTGTTCATCTTTCTTTCCCACGCTTGCTTTTCTCAAATGTTGCTATAAGGGTGCCTTTTACCTTACTAAGTATCAAGGCCTTTACCCATCTCATCTGATCTCAAACTTTCTCACTTTGTATCAAATAGTGAGAGGGCAGGACTGGCAGCTTGATCTTCTCTAAGATGACGTAGGCAAGTGTTGAAGCAACGAGAAACAAGACTCAGACAGATGGACCAACTGCGACTTTGGATTTACAGTGAGCAGCATCATAAGTTTTTCTTATATGTCAGCAGCTTAGTCTTAGTCAATGATGTTAATCTTGGGTGACAAGTCATGAATGACAAGCAGCTGTAACTCTGAAGTCTGCCCCATCACATATTTGACAGGGCCAGAAATCTTGACCTGAAATAAAACACTAGCTGCTTGGTCACTGGCTGCTTTAAGACCAAACCTTGCAACATAGAGAACCAAAGAAATGTCAAAATTTCCTCAATACATATGTCATTAACACGATAAAAATCATCTAGTTGTCATCGTGGAAGAAACAAAAAGTTAATATAAATTAGTTTCTACTCACAGTTTTTGGAAGAGATGCTTTCTAGTCTATACTATTGTGAACTCCAGTCCACAATAGCTCTCTGCTGATCTTGTTAATTAACATTAAATGCATGGATAATAAACTTAACATTATGGTAATAGATTTTTGGAGTTGTTCTCCCTTATAGAATTATAAAACTAAAAGACTAAAAAGACCCTTAGAGTTAATCTGGTCTAAAACCTCATTTAAACAGAGCAACTGCAGCTCAGTAACTCAAAGGAATTTTCCCAAGGGCCACATTGCTATTAAGTGAAAGAGGTGGAATTTCAACTCATTTCTCCCAACTGAGTCAGGGTTCCTTCTATTCACCACACTACCCTTCTATTTTATGATAATTTAGATAATTAAATGAAATTGTTTTCTCTGTATTACTTTTGGCCACACTTATGAAGGTGCAATGGTGAAAAATTACGAGAAAGCAACTTGATTCAGAAAGTATATCCTTATTTAGACCAAAAAGTAAATAATAAATGTAAGGAAATGCAAAATAGGCAATTCAAATAGAGAATATTCCACAAAATTCTAGTAAACACAAAATTCTTAAAGAACTTACCTAGAACAGAGGCAGAAACAATGATAAGAGCTACAGAAGTGCCTATAAAGATTGACAGCAGAAAGCACCATTGTAAAGAAAGGAGACGGGCATCCAGAAAAGATTTTCTCAATTATCAATAAAAAATAAAGCGTCAAGTCAGCTTAGTGGCTGATTATAAGCCTTACGTTTCTTTAAATGTATCCATTTGTCAATAGAAAACCTGAACCCAACCTCAATTAGGAGCCCCCTTCACCACATAATCTAACTGTCTATTTAAAACAATTCTTACTCATTCCTGTTGTGGGGAGATGAGCGGCTGATGCCTGCTCTGGGCCTGGCTGGTCCCCGTGTGGCCATCCTGCTGACACACTTCCGTGACCAACGGCTGAGGGGAGGCACAGCAGATACCCACAAATACAGAAAGGCGAGTCTATTAAAGGACAGAGACCAATTATTCTCATTAGTCAACAAGGACAGAATAGGAACTAATGGGGCTTCTGTTTCAACAGAGGGAGGATTTAGGTTAATTATTAGGGAAAACTTTGTAAGTATTAGAACAGTTAGGACTCTGGAAACAAGGCACCCAGGGGAGGAAGCAAAATCGCCTTCACTTAGTAAGATTAACTCACCATTTATCAAGAAAGAGTAAAAGATTATTAAATCAGGGCCACTGAGAAATGCAAAAGAAATATTCTGGCAGAAGGTCAGACATTAGTTAAGACACTAGGGGTAGAACAGTAACCAAAACCAACAAAAAATGCTATTCTCATAAAGCTTACAATCTAATGGGGGTGGGGAAAATGTAAGGAGCTCACAATAAACAAAATAAGTAAGTAAAATAAATGCCATGTTAAATAGTATAAATGCTGAGGAGAAAATTAAAGCCAGAAAGAGGGCTGGAAGATGATTGTGTAAGAGAAGTGGAATGTTAAAATAAGGTTGTCGGAAAAACTCATGGAGATGAGATTTCAGTAAAATTATGAAGCAAAGTAACCTAAGGAATTCTGGAGTGTTCCAGACAAAGGGAATAGCAAATAACAGGTCCTAATGTAGAGGCCTTGATGTGTTGAGGAAGAGGCAAGGATCCCTTTTTACTTAGATTAGAATGAATAAGTAGGGAATTATAAACAGTGAGTACAGAGGGGTGAATGCATGAAGATGCAGCAGATCACAGAGGCTTGGCCTGCCATGGTCGGGGGTCAGCCTTTCAGCTGAGTATGCTAGGAAAAGGGTCATGTGATCTCACTTGCAACTGAAGAAGATCTGGCTCTGGTGATCGTGCTTGGAATAGACTGAAAAGGAGCAAGAATGGAGACAAATGAATAATCTTGGAGGTTTTTATAATAACTAAAGTGAAAGAGAAATTCATGATGACATAAATTGAGATGGCTAGAGTGGCAATGGTTTGATAAAGTCAAATTCTGGATTTGTTTTAAAAATAAAGTCAGCAAAGACTACACTTTCGGGGATCATTTCTATAGTTTGTTACTAAAAATATAGTCAGCAGAACTGATGAAGAGTAAGAAAGTGCTATAACATGAAAGGAATAGCATCAGGAAAGACATCGTCATAGCAGAATCCCAACAGAAGCTGTTAAAATCAATGCAAAATAATATATTTAAAGGACCAATAGAGGAGTGAAATAGCAAACTAAAAATTGTAGGGAGAAATAGGATACTACAATTATAGCTGAAAATTTAAATATCTATCTCTCTGGAAATGACAGAACTAGACAAAATATGAGCAAAGGTACATAGCATCTAAACAACACAATCAATGATCTTAATCAAATCGGTATTTATAAAACACTAAACCAGACAAGGAAGGAGTATACATTCTTTTTAAAGTCACATAAAATATTCAACAAGACAGATATGTTGAACAATAAAACAAGAGCCAGTAAGTATCAAAAGACTAACATATTACAGAACTCAGTAGTTAATTTATATATTAATTTTTTAAGTATACATAGAAAGCTACACATATTTGGAAACGTTCACAGTTTGAAATAACCTATGAGCAAAAGAAAGAAGGAGAAGGAGGAGGAGAATTAAAAGGGAAATTGAAATTTTCAAAAAGAAATGCTAATGAAAATACAGTGTATCATAATATATAGGATGCAAGTAAAACAGGGCTTAGAAGAAAGAAAGAAAGACTTAAAATCACTTATTTAAATTTCAAGTTTCTTAAATCAAGGGAGCATATGAAAAAGGAGTATATAAAAACCAACTTAATTTCAAGGTAAATATTGAAAGAAAATAGTAAGACAAAACAGGAATCCAAGAAAAATAACACAGACAAAAATAGAGAAAATTAGCAAAAATAAAAGCTATCTATTTGAAAGGATCTATAAAAATCAATAAACTCCTAGCAAGGCAAATTAGTAGAAAAAAGAAAATATCAGTTGCTAATATCTGGGGTTACCATTACAAATCTTAGAGATATTACAGAAGAAAATAACAAAATATGAGTCACATTATGCCTACAAACTTGATGGCTAAGAAGAAATTAAAGAACACATTGTAAAACAATCTACCAAAACTGAAATTAGATAAAATAGAGAATTTTAATTGTACCTTTACATCACATAAAATGAATTTTTAACAAAACGTTAAAATAAAACACACACACATACAAATACAGATCCATCATTTCACGACAGAATATTACAAAAATTAATTTCAGAGAAATAATAAAAAATGACAACCCATTTTTATGAAACCAGTATAACTATGATTTCAACATTTGAGAAAGACATTACAAGAAAAAGAATGTGAAAGACAGACATTACTCAAGAACATCAACATTAAAAAATCCTCAATAAAATAATATCAAATTGAACTCAGCAATGTATAAAAGGTGATATACCTTAAAGAGGGGAAGTTTATTTCAGGAATGCAATGTTGGTTTAACATGTTAAAAAGATTAACGTAATCTTTATTTTAACATAAAAAGAAAAGAAATCATATGAGAAATTCAATAGATATAGAAACAACTTTTGACATAATTAAACACGCAATTATGATTAAAAAAAATAATCCAACTAGGTTTTGAGAACTTTTTCAAACTACTGAAGGACAACTACAAAATCATACAAGTTTAATAATAAAATAGTGAATTACTTTCCCCTAAGCTAAAAAACAAAAAGCTATGATTTTTATTTTCAGCCCTTCATTCAGCATAATATTAGAGTTTCTGGATAACATAACCAGGAAAAAACCAAAATAAAAGTTGTAAAACTGGAAAAGGAAGATGTAAAACTGTTTTTACATGCAGATGTCACAGATTTTTTAAAAGAAAATATTAAGAGAGCAACAAAAAATATTAGAACTAGCAAGTACATTAGAGAATTAATATATAAATGTCAATTATATTTCTATATACTAGCAGCAGGAATTGGGATTTAAGATAAAAATTTATGCTGGCATAAAAATAATTAAATATACTTTAATAAACATTGTTCAAAACCTCTATATTGAAAATTATACAAACTGATAATAGAAATAAGATCTAAATAAATGGAAAAATATACCATGTTCATAGAGTCAAAGACTGGTTTAAGACTTCATGCTTTATGATGTCAGTTTTCCCCAAACTGGTCTACAGATTCAAAGTGATTCTAATCCTAATCCCATCAAACTTTGTACAGAAACTGAAAATTCTACACTTTATATGGAAATATGAAAGAGATAGGATGGCCAAATAATTTTGATAAAGAAAAAAAGGGGACTTCTGGTCAAGATGAAGGCATAGGTAAACACACTTCACCTCCTTGTGCAACCACAATAAGAATTATAACTATACCTCAAAACAAATAAAACCCAGAAGCATCAGAAAAATCAAGCTATATGGAAGCTCAACAACCAAGGATTTAAAGAAGCCACATTCATCCAGATGGGTAGGAGGGGAAGAGACATGGAGATGGGTGGAGAGGCGTGGAGATGCCGTATGGTGTGGAAAGGTGGAAGCAGCAGACAGGGCAGCCCCACATTCATGTGTGGCAGATAAAAATTGGGAGGGTTACCACGAGAGTGAGTGATCCCAGCCCCAGGCCAGACCACACATCCCAGGGTTCCAGCACCAGGAAGATACATCCCCCTAACTTCTGGCTGCAGAAACCAGTAGGGATTGGGGCAGCAGAAGAAACTGCCATATTTTCAGGAGGCTCTGCCTAAAGGGCCCACACAGACTTAAAATGTACACAGCCCCTCTTGGATTCAACACCAGGACAACAGCTGGAAGGGTGCCAGTTGCACAGAGCAAGTGCCAGGTCCTCTCTGAGCCACCTCCCCACACGGAGCTACAAAGCAGTGAAGCCAGTTGCCCTATTCTGGCAATTACCTAAAGCTCTACCCCACACAGTTTATAGGTGCCTTTTCTACAATAGACAGGGAGTCAAAGCAGTTCTACCTAATACACAGGAACAAACACAGGGAGGCTGCCAAATTGAGAAGACAAAGAAATATGGCCCAAATAAAAGAACAGAATGAAACTCCAGAAAAAGAATAAAACAAAGCAGAAATAACCAATATTTTTGATGCAGAATTCAAAATGCTGGTGGTCAGGAAGCTCAAAGAACTCACTGAGTATGGCAACAAAATAAAAAAGACCCAAGAAGAAATGAAGGTTACACTAAGTGAAATGAAGAAAAATCTACAGGGAACCAACAGTGGAAGAGATGAAGCCAGGATTCAAATCAATGATTTGGAACATAAGGAAGAAATAAGCATATAACCAGAACAGCAAGAAGGAAAAAAGAATGAAAAAAAAACTGAGAATAGTATAAGGTGCCTCCGGGGCATCTCCAAATGTGCCAACATCCATATCATACGGATGTCAGAAGGAGAAGAGGAAGGGCAAGAAATTGAAAACTTTTTTGAAAAAATAATGAAAGAAAACTTCCCTAATTTGGTGAAGGAAACAGACATACAAGTCCAGGAAGCAGAGAGTCCCAAACAAGTTGAACCCAAAGAGGATCACACCTAGACACATTAAAATTAAAATACCAAAGGTTAAAGATAAAGAGAGAATCTTAAAAGTAGCAAGAGAAAAGAAGAGAGTCACCTACAAAGGAGTTCCCATGAAACTGTCACATGATTTCTCAAAAGAAACTTTTCAGGCAAGAAGTATTCAAAGTGATGAAAAGCAAGGACCTACAACCTAGATCACTCACTGTACCCAGAAAAGCTATCATTTAGAATGAAAGGGCAGATAAAGTGCTTCCAGACAAGGTAAAGCTAAGGGAGTTCTTCAGCACCAAGATATTATTACATCAAATGTTAAAGAGAGTTATTTAAGAAAGAGAAGATCAAAATTATGAACATTAAAATGACAACAACTATCAACAACTGATTCTAAAATAAAAACAAATTAAGCAAACAACCAGAACAGGAAAAGAATCATAGATATGGAGATCATTTGGAGGGTTATTAACTAGGAAGAGGAAGGGGGAGGATGGGAGAAAAGGTGCAGGGGGAATTGGTAGCTGCAAAATAGACAGGGAGATGTTAAGAATAGTATAGGAAATGGAGAAACAAAGAACTTATACGCACAATCCAGGGACATGAACTAAGGGGGGGATTGCTGGAGGGAATAGGGGTACTGGGTATAGGGGGACAAAAGGGGAAAAATTGGGACAACTGTAATAGCATAATCAAAAATATATTTTTAAAAAAGAAAAATATATATATTTGAGCACTTAAACTACCTGACATCAGGAGTTGTTAGAAGGTATTAAAGATAGTATGAAGTTTGCATAAATGTACAAGTGATCTTCAACCACGCTTCCAAAGCAATTTATAGGGGAAAGGAAAATCAAATGGTCTTACAAGTGAATATACATATGAAAAGAAAAAACAAGCCTCAATCTCTACCTCAAAACATAAAAAAAAGACCTATACATAAAAGTTAAAACTTTTATAAAGCATTTCAAAGAAAATACAGGAGAAAATTTTTGTGTGCTGGAGGTAGCAAAAGATTTCTTAGCTAGAATCCAGGAACAATAACCATGAATGGAAAAAAATTTTTAAGAAGTTTACCTAAATTAAAGTTACTTATCAAAAGGTCATTAAGAAGATGAATATACAAACCACATACTGGGAAAATAAATATTTCCAAAACATTTCTCAGACAAAGAACTTGCATCCAGTATGTATAAGCAACATATCAAACTCGATTTTAAAATGACAAACTACGAAGTCCTTAAAAGGGCAAAGGACTTGACCAAATACAAAGAAAATGTATCTAATATATGATAAATACATGAAAAAATTTTCACCATGGAATATAATTTAAACCTACAAGGTGGTGCTACCAAACACTCACTAGAATGGCTAAAATTATTATGTTGATAATGATAAGTGTTGACACAGACATGCAGTAACTAAATGGTCATGTATTATTTGTGGAATATAAAGCTGGTCCACAAGTTCATAAAAAGTTATGAAAGTCTTTAATATATGCCAACCTATAATCTAGTTTTCCCACTCCTAGATGTTTTGCCAAGAAACATGAAAACAGTTGATCCCCTAAAGACTAGGAGAATGTTCGCAACAATTTAATTCATATTTTCCAAACATTCTAAACAACATAAATGTCTATCAATAGAAGAATTTATAAACAAATTGTGGTATATTTATACAACGAATGCTGAGCAATAAAAAGAACGCACTACTGTTAGATGCAAAAATATGGGTTATTCTCAAACTAGTGTTGGTCTTTAGGTGATGTAAGGGATTAATTTTTAAAATACAAGATGAAACTTTCTGTATTGATAACATGATTAATCTAGGCCAGAATGCTATTTACACAGATGTATCTATCCATCAAAAATTGTACACTTAAACTTTTTGAATTTCAATGTACATCAATTTTACCTAGAAAATAATATTATAAAAATACTCAGGTAGGGAATAGGAAAAGTTATATATAAAATAAGGTCATAACATAGATAGTCATTGAAGCTGGGTGACAGGTATAAGGGGGCTTGTTATTCTGTTTATGTTTGAAATCTCCAATAATCAAGCATTTAATTTTTTATTGAATTCAGTATTTTTTATATGAACAACAGGAATAAGCCTGAGATTTGAAAGACTAAAAAGAAGTAGGGTATGCAAGTAGTTGAACTGGAATCAATTTTGAAGGTATTAAATTTTCAATGTTTACTTAATATCCGTTTGCAGATATACAACCTGTAGGTGAAATCTGTATTAGAGACAAACAACTAAATGTCAATAGTGTAGGGACTGTACGCAGAGACATGACACTGGTTTAAATTACAGGGGGCATAAGTATACTTAGAGATTCATGGAGGTCTAAGAGCAGATCTCTAAAATTTAGAAGCAGCATGGATAGAAAAAAATAAAAACAGAATGTTGAAACACAGTAGTCAACTAGTAGGAAACTATATGAATAGCAGGTCTTGTAAGACCTAAAAAGCTTGCATAAATTCCAGAACAAAATTATATCTATAGTAGTCTAGGTTATCTAAAAGAAGCAGAAAATGTAAAATTTATTTTTGTTTACCAAGGAATTCCTTTACTTTAGCAAAAGTTTGCCTGTGAGTTTCTTAGACTATTTTTAATTCACTAGAGACTGATGGAGCAATGTAATATAAGTTTACATAGAATAAAAATAAATGTTCCATACACAAAAATTTATGTCCTAATAAGAGAAACTAGGTTAACATAAATGGAAGAATATTCACACACAGGAAATTAAATATGAGTGCAAGCCACAAAGGAAATGCCAGAAGGTACTAGATAAGTACCAAATAAATGGTTCAGAAAGTCAGGGGTGCAGAATTTCAGAGAAATGAGAGTTCACTGTGTGGGGGAGTTGCCAGCAAAGTATTGGTAGAGCAAGTTTAGGTTGAGCTGGACTATGAAGAAAAGGGTAGGTGTAAAGAGAAAACACTAAGAGCCTTCAAGGTAGGGGAATAGTGAGCAAATAAAGCCCCTGGTATCTCCAAAAGATATTTTGGAGATGAGTATGTCAGTAAAAGAAGATGTGAATACAATTGGGAAAGAAGATAAGGTCAGAAAAGTATGGCCAAGATTGTTGAGAGTTTTGAATGAACTGCTTTGTAGTTTGATTTTCTCCAAGAAGTTTCCTCAGAGCCCAGTGACCTTGAAAGCATCAGTCATGGCTGATCCACAAAAGGAGGTTCGGCAGACATGATTCTAGAACTGTCCGCCTGTCAGTGTAAAGAGGGCCTGCTAGATGGCTAAAATCCCTCCCTATTGATTTTTATATCAATGCTGGAGAGATTCCATTTTAGAACTTCATGAGCCAGGTGGAAAAGGGCCACATTTCCATCACTCTGTTTTTCCTAAAACAAAGAAAATAACTATCAGAAACATTTTACTGCTTTCTCCCTCCTCCCTTCACTGCAAGAAATTGAAGCACCCTCAAGTAGAAACAGAGTTGTTCCATGGGAGTTTTTATGTTATTTCTGTGCTGAGTCTTGATTTTAAAAAATGAGCTGGAAGTTCAGTGCCATAAAAATTGCTGTATGTTGTATCATAGGCCCAAGAAATACCAATCCTGTGTTGCACAGGCAATTACTTCCCCAGAGAAGACACTTCCCCTCCACCCAGTTCCTCAAATCCTTTCTTCCCACACTACCAACATGAATATTCCTCTCAGACCAGCTTCCAAATTTACATTTTATTATTGAAATCACCTTGGCGGTACACACTCTCCTAAATGCTGTGCGATTTCTCACTTCCCAGTTGGATGCTTACTACCTTGAAGGAAAAGACCCTCCCTATCTTATGTTTTGCCCAGGCCTGGATACAAAACAGCTTGCTAGAAACATCTTTGTCAAATTGACAGAATTAACTTGAGTCAAGAAAATTCCACACAGGAGGAGGTCTTAACAAATAAAGAAGCTGAGCAGCAGCTGTTGGAAGTTATAACGTTAGCATCGATCTGAAGGTTGTTTGGGAGCTTCTTTCATTTTCTTGCTAATGGCATTAGGGGCTCTGCAACAGATAACAGGCTCTGACATGGAGACCTTAATCCAGACAGTCTGCAGAAGCCCTGACATTCAAGGAGCACAGACATCGATCAGCACTGAGAAGGTGGAAGGTCAGAGGTTGAGCCATCAAGTCAAACAGAAGTGCAAAAAAGCCAAAGTTGCTCCTCCTATACCTTGGAAAGGACCCATGTTGAATCCAACCAGGAAGAATGTCCCTTAGAAAAGTGTACAGCAATGTATTGTTGCCACCCTAGGAAGTCTCTTGAACTTTATTTGGAGACCTAGGGCTTGTTAAAATATCAGGCCAGGTCCACCAGTAGGAAGGTGGACTGGGGATGCTGAGGCTATATCAAGCCCTTTCATTCTAACTCAATTCCTCTTTCCATAGACATCGGGTGGCAACTAATTAAAATTTAGCTCTTTTCTGAGAAATTGTCTTCAGCCATGTTTCCCCTTTTGGTTTTTTGTTTGATTGGTTGTTGTGTTTTTTGTTGTTGTTGTTGTTGTTGTTTTGCACAGGTCACATTCTCTTAATTTAATAGTCTGGTTTTCATACCTATTCTTCTGAATAGCACTAACTCAGAGCAAAAGGAAAGAAAGTCTAAACACACATAATCTGATTTGAGGATCTATTTATCACCAAGTTTAGCTTTCTTTGTCAACATCCCCAACCCTTAATAGGTTTGAAATGTCTCCCTTTGGAGTCACTAACAAGCTAGACTACAAAAATTGAGAAATTACTCCAGGAGATTACCATTAATACAGGGTCCAGCAGAAGTAAGGTCTGCTTGAGTGTGGTCGGTAGGGTAATAATATGGGTGTAATAATTTATAGTTTTAATCTGAACATTTCACCTAAAATGTCATATGGCATGCTTGAGTGTGATATTGTTATGTTACAGAATTACATGCTTATGACTTTGTAATAAAAGATTTTGTAATAAAACAGGGTTGTTACTTGTGCCCGACCCTGTATATGTGATATCTGAGAAAGTGAGAGTGGGAGTAGAAATCCAACATTATTGAGGAGTTATTATAGTCAAGAATTAGATGTTTTACATATTTGAATTTATTTAATTTGATTCAAGGAGAGGTCAACATTAAACTTTTTTCCACTGACAAGGATTTCAGTGAGTCAAGTTTAGTAAAATAGTCTCAAAAGTCCATTAGTATTCACATATAAATTCTCTCTCCAGCTCTGCTTCCTCCCTCCCTGCCTCTCTCCCTCTCTCACACACCCCCCCCCCCACGTATATAGACAATTTACATTAGCATGGATTAAGTTTACTAAATGGTCTTCTACTGAAGGAAGAAAAATGAAGCAGTTTTCAGTCATAGATTCAAAGGCTATCTCATAAAATTTGCATTTTTGGAGAAGGTTTTTAAACATGTGCATATATGTATGTGTACATATAATTTCACAAGAAATAAAAACACTCTTTGTAAAACTTTTAAACCATGCTTTGTATACAATGAAAAAAATAAAAAGTAAAAGCCTTACTTTCATTTATAACCACCTTAGGACAACTCCACCCACAAGAACAACAAGACCATTGGTGTGCATACCAAGCTTGTTTGAGGAGCTTAGATAGGACTATGCAAGAAGTTGCTCAATGTCCATGAGTGGATAGGACAAGAGAGCAGGCAACAGTAGAAATTCAAGGAGTCTGAGAATTCTAAGTTTGAAACTGACCTATCATATTTTTATTTATTTTTGTTAAGTTGATAGAATGTATCCTATTTAACATTTTATTGACTTTATTTGTAACCTTTGAATATTTTGACAAATGACATATTTATCTCCATATTTGCTTTTATGTCAAACTCTGTTCTGGGAGGAACATTCCTCACTTTGATAGGAGAAAACTTCCAAGCAGTACCTGGCTGTCTCACTGAGCTGGGGAGACAGATTAAAATTCAGGGAGCCTGGGGAGACCAGCAGTTGCAGGGCATAATTCCAAAAGAGAGGAAACTGTGGAGAAAAGTAACTTCAGAATTCTGCATGTTTCCACTACAGCTATGGTTGACTATGGAGGGGCATGCTACATAAGCCAAGTAAGCTGACTAGATCCCAGAAATCATAAAGATCAGAAATTGTTAGAGGTCCCACTACAAATTGTTCAATCTGAGAAGAGAACCATAACTTGTGGCATTTAGTAGAGGGCTAATCAAGAGGGCCATACACCAGTAGTGGAGCAGAACTTGGAAGACTACACTAGACTGAGCCTAACAAAGATTGATTCAAAAGAAAAATACATGGAAACTGAAATATGTCACTGAACTATACTAAAATACAAAGCAAAAATTTTATTAAAGAGCAGATTCCATACACTTAACAATCTGGCATTTTTAACAATCTAAAAATCACAATGGAAACATTTAAAACTTACTCGACATGCCAAAAAAGCAGGAAATTGTGACATAATTCAAAGTGTAAAAATATATAAACAGAAAGTTTCAGAAATAATTTTTAAAATATGAAATTAGTAGTCAAGAACTTTAAAACAGCTATTATAAATATGTTCAAGCATTTTTTTAAATATGAACAACTGACAAAAAATAGAATATATAAATAAATAGAATAAAATAGAACATGAAGAGAAATAAATTATATATCTGAAATGAAAATTTCATTGGTCAGGGTAAATCACATATGCAGAAGAAATGATAGCAAATTTCAATGCACAGCAATAAAAATTATTCAAAGTGAAACACACAAAAATTGAAAAATTAACATGAACAGACAGGTTGCCTTTGATGTGGGGCAATACTAACAGGTCTAATCTACTAATAGAGTTACAGAAGAAATATGGGAGATGGAAAATTATTTGAAGAAATAATTACCAAATTATTTTCCATAGTTTATAAAAACAATAAACTCAGAAACCTAATAACCTCATCAAGACCTAATCAAGGTAGGTCCAAAGGAAAACTACACCAAGAAATAGCATAATTAAATCTCTTAAAAAATGAATAACAAGAATAAAATTTAAGAGCAGTCAGAGTATAAAAGATTTATATATAATGAAAGGACTGAGAAAAGATAATCATAAACTTCGCATAAGAAATTATGCAAGAAAGACAATGAAACAATGTGTACAAACCGTTGAAAATGTCAAGATAGTTTCATAAAATTTCAAGGCAAAAGAAAGACTTTTTTTAAAAAAGAATGAGAGAATTTATTGCCAAAAACAAACAAATGAACAAACAAAAACTGACCTGCAAGAAATATCAAAAGAAATTTTTTAAGCAAAAGGAAATTAATTCTAACTAGAAACTTGGAACCATGAAAAGAGAATTAAAAGCTCCAGAAATGAGAAAAATGTGAGTACATATAACAGTTTTTGTTTCTATGCTTTCTTAATGTTTAAAATTACTTGACTCTAGTAAAAGTATTTTCTGATTTTATAATATAACTAGAAGTAAAAATCTATGAAAATAATAGCACAAAGGAAATGGAAGTATATTGTGGTTAAGACTGACATAACACATAAAATGGTATGTTATCACTTGAAAATATTAGTTTTTTCACTTTTGTTTAATATTGTACTAGAATTCCTAAAAATAAATAAATAAACAACCTAAAAATATATATTTTTTAAATAGGCCTTATTCATGGACAACAGGATTAACCACATAGAAATGTTAATAAATTGACAAGAAAAGTTCCTGAAAAGAAATTATGTACTCTCAGAACAAAAGGTCAATATGAAAAATGTACTTATAACCCATGTTCTTAGAAGACATAATATTGATAAGATTACAATATTCCCCAAATTGATCTTCATATTCAATGTAATTGCTATCAAGCACCAACTATTTTTAGTGGATTTTTTTTTTGCAGAAATTAATCATCTGGTCTAAAATTAATATGGAAATTCAAGAAATTTGGGGTAGTCAAAATAATCTTGAAAAAAGAAGAACAAAGTTGGAGAGTTCACATGTTGCAATTTCAATACCTACTATTAAGCTATAGTAATTAAGATAGCATAGTGATGGGTTAATAGATTAATGGAATAGAATTGAGCACCCATAAATAACCCTTGTATTTATGGTCAATTTATTTTTACAAATGTGCCAAGGCTACTCAATGGGAAAAGAATAATCTTTCAACGAATGGTGTTGGGACAACTAGGTATGTGCAGGCAAATAAATATAGCTGTACCCCCTCCTAACATTATACCAAAGAAAAAGCTTAGCTCAAAATGGATCATAGACTTAAATGAGAAAGATAAAATTATAAAACTGTTAGAAGAAATACGAATAAATTTTTGTGACCTTTAGTTAGACAATCTTCTTAAATGACACCAAATACATAAGCACCAAAAGGGAAAAATTAAAAATTTTTGTCTTCATCAAAATTAAAAGCTTTTTTCTAAAATCACCATCCAGAAATCAAGAGAGTGGAAAGAAAGCCCAGAAAATGGGAGAAATACTTGCAGATCATATGTATTATAAGGGACATGAATATGGAATATTTGGAGAGCTCTTATAATGCAATGATAAAAAATAATCTACCTTAAAATTGTATAAATTATCTTGAGACATTTCTCTAAAAAAGATATTCGAATATTCAATAAACACATGGAGAGAGCTCAACATCACTAGCCAAATGGGAAATGAATATCAAAATCATAATAAGGTCCATTTCATACCCACTATGATGGCTATTTTAAAAATAGACAATAACACATCTTGGTGAAGATACAGAAAAAAATGGAACTCTGTGCATTGGTGAGAATGTAAAATGGTGCAGTCACTGGGGAAAATATTTGACATTTTCTCAAAATATTGTGTGTGTGTGTGTGTGTGTGTGTGTATCTCACAACGATTTCTCTCCTAGGTGTGTATCCAAAATAAACCAAAATATACATCTACACAAAATATTTACAAATATTTATAGTACTATATTCATAAAAGCCAAAAGCTAGCCAAAAAATGGAAACAAGAAAAATGACTATTAACTAATTATTGATCAATTAAACTACTGAATATCTACGCAATGAAAAGTAATTTGGCATAAAAACAAATTATTTATTGATACATGTTACATCATGGATGGAATTCAAAAATGTTATTCAAAGTGAAAGAAGACTGCCACAAAATATTATGTTATATATTTCTGTTTAGAGGAAATCTTTAGGCAAATCTATTGAGGCAAAACAGATTAGTGGTTCTCTAGGGGTTTTCTAGGGGCTAGGGATGGACAGAAAAGGAAGGGGGACTGACTGAAATGAGTACAGGTTTCTTTTTAGGTAATGAAATGTTCTAGAAGTTCATTGTGGTGCACCTTTGAAATGCTTCTTTTCAGATCTATCCTTCTAAGAAGTCACCACCAAGAAAGCAAATAATCTGAACTATCCAGTAATCCAATCCTCACCTTGCTTTCTCCCATCTTTATGTAACCTTTTTTATATGCTCTTCTTAATTGCAAATACATTAAAATAAAACTATGAAGTTGTTATTCTGCCCAACATTTGAGATCTTGATCCCTAACATAGATCATCAATTTGGCTCAAATAAACTCTTATTTAAAAAATTTAAAAGGTCAATTGTGATGATTATTACACAACTCTAAATATATTAGAATCCACCTAATTATACACTTTAAATGGGTAAATTTTGTGGTATGTGAATTATATCTTGATGAAACTTAAAAGCTATTTTTATATATTAGAAATAAAAACATTTTAAAATAAAATTCTAAAATACCATCTATAACAGCATCAAAAAACAATAACTACTTAGGAATAAAAGTGACAAAATACATCTGAGACCTATCATTGAAAACAACAAACATTGCTGAGATAAATAAGTAGATATGACAGGGGACCAAAAAAAAAATTGGAATTTCCTTCTGGAGGGTGGGTTCCTTGTAGTACAGGTTTCTCCTGCTAGGTGGTTGTTCTTGGAGCCCACCTGTATCAATGTACCAGCTGACATTGTTGTGAGAGGCTAGGTTACACTTCAGTGAATTTTCTTTGAAGACTCTCTCAATGTGTTCGCCCATTTCATGATGGGTGATTTATGAGAGCACCTGCCCACACCACGGTAAGCGTTCAGCAGTTTTCTACCAAAAAAATGGCATGACCCTGTGTCCCACCCTCCCTATTCACCCCATTTTGCCCTGAGCAATTTTCTTGTTGTTGAAAAACACCTTCAAAGGGAAGTGTTTTGCCAAAGTGGAAGAGGTGAAACAAAAAACAGAAGTACTAAAAGGCATCAAAACCAATGAGTTCAAAACCTGTTTTGAACAGTGGAAAAAATGTCTCATTAGGTGAATCACTTCAAAGAGAGAGTCCTGTGAAGCTGACTAAAGTTTAAGCATGTACAAATAAATATACAAGTTTTCATAAATAAATTTCAGGGGGTTTTGGGTCCCCCCTTGTATACCATATCCATGAATGGGAAAGTTTACTATCATTAGGAGGATGTCAATTCTCTCCAAAAGTACTGGTAGATTTAATTCAATCTAAATTATAGTCCCAGCTGGCAATTTCATTAAAATAGGTAAGATTATTGGAAAACTTGTATGAAAATCTAACTGTCCTGGAAAAGTAGAAAACATAAAACAAATAATTGAAAAACTGGAGGAATCATGTAATTATACAAGACTTTCTATAAAAGTTAGAGTTATCAAGAAAGTGTTTTGAGGTAAGAGTAGGCATAAAGATTAAAGAAAATAAATAATCAAGACACAGACACACATATACATAGACAATTAATTTTATACAAAGAAAGCCACCAAGGTCCAGACATATCACTGGGTAGTTACCAGAGGGACAGAGTGTAGCTGTGTTGCAAGGGCTTTAAAAACTGAAATCATGTTAGAATAAAAGTCCACAGAAAGCAGATTGGAATTTGTGGCCTTAACATAACCCTTTGACTATCTGCTAAAACAAAAATATCAACATTTTCTGAAGGATTAAAACAAAACTCAGAGTCTCAAAACCTATTATTTAAAATTTCAGAATATTATCTAGAGTTATTTGGCATACTGAGAATGCAGAATCTTTCAATTTGTACAGGAAAGACAATGGGCATAGGTCAACACAAAGATGTCATGTATTTTGGGATTATCTGACAAAGACATTCAAGCAGCTACTATATTTCAGAAATTAATATTAAGTACAATTAATATTATTGAACTCATAGAAAAACAAAGTCTCAAAAAGAAATTAAAGATATTAAAAACAAAATCAGCATTTAAGATCTAAAAAACACAATTAAAATTTAATAAACTCAATAAAAAGACAATAAAACCTCTGGATAGACTCAGTAACAGGATAAAAGTCACAGGGAAAGCATCAGGAAACTTGACTTCTTGAAAGAAATTATCCAGTATGAATAATATACATTATATCTTTTAAAAGAAAATAAACAGAAACACAAAGACTGTGAGAATTTTTTTTAAGGTCTAACAACTGTGGAATTAGAATTTCAGAAAAGGAGAAATAAAATAATGATGTAAAAGGTATTTGAAATAATCATGGTCAAAAGTTCCAAATTTTGTCAAAAGACATAAAACTATTGATTTAGGTATTTTAGTCAATCCTAAGCATGCAACTATAACACAATTGGGAGTGTGTAAAAGAACCTATGTACTGCTAACATTTGGTAAGATTTTTATAGATGTGACATAAAGAATAATCAAATAACACCATAAAACAATTGGATCTAATTGACATGTATAGAGCACTCCACCAAACAATAATAGGATAAATATAAAACATTCACCATAATGGACTATATTCTGGATCATAAGACAGACCTTAACAAGTTTTAAACAATTAAATCATACAAATGTATGTTCTCCAAGTATAATGGAATAAAATTATAAGTCAATGACACACAGATAACATGAAAGTCTCCAAAGAATGTGAAATTAAACAAAATAATCATAAATAATCCTTAGGTCAATGGAAACTAGAAAATATGTTGAACAAAAGAAAAATACAGTATATCAAAGTTAGTGTGATGGAGCTAAGGCAAGACTTAGATAAAATTTTATAACATCAAATATTTATATTAGAAAAGAAGAAATGCCTCAAATCAACAATCTAAGCATCCATCTCAAGAAATCATATAAAGAAGAGCTAAATAAACCCAAAACAAGAAAAAGAAAAAATAAACAGAAGAGCTGAAAATAATTACATAGGAAACAGAAAAACAATACAGGAAATCAATTAAACCAAAAGCTGATTCTTTGGATAAAGCAATAAAATTAATGATTCTCTAGCAAGACAGAATGAAGACTAGTAAAGGAACAGGAAAATCACTAGAGATGTCCTTGAATGAGAGACTTGCTGAACAGCCCGCACGTCCTACACTGGCACACCCTACAACAACAGAACAACACAAATCATTTGTGTGTTAGAAGTCATGGGAGTGCACAGCAAAAGAGAAGTCAAATTTCCTAAGTCAATTTTGAACTGTAATTAAACAGTTCCTTCAGCAATCTATTAATTATGAACTTATTGCAAATACTAGTTATAAATAGATACATTTCCACAATCCTAGGGTAAGTCTCTTTATTTTGTTTTTTCCTTCCATTCGTCTGTTTTACATCAATATCAATTGTTTTAGTTATAGCTTTTCAGTGCTGCTAATATTTGAAAAGGAACTTTATCCCTTGTGTTATGCTTTTTTGAAAATGCATTAGATATACTTTACCATTTTCTCTATTGTATGCCCTTGAGAGTTTACTTATCAAATTCAATTCAAAATGTTCATTAATTTAAAAGTGTTGCTCTGTTTGGGAGTATCAAATATATAAATTAAGGAAAAATAGATATTTATACTATATCTTATCATTCCAGGCCACAAAATGACTATTTGGATTTTTAAAAGTCCTTCAGTAAGATTTGTAATGTTTATTGTGTATATTTTATAATTTTTTAAATACAATTATTCCTACATGTTTTGCATTTTCTTCTGTTGTTCGTATGTTTTCACAATTGGGGTTTTAAACACACAGTCCTTCCCTGGGGGTGGAGATGCGTATGGACATGTTGAAGGGATGTTGGCTGTATTACTGATTATCCCCCACCCATCCCAGTCATGAGGGAGCCTGGACCCCCCCCCATCAGTTGCCTCTTGGAGTCGTGGCAGCTTTGCTGGCTAGCACTGATATTTCCAGAGGAAGTAGTAATCTCTCTCTAGGTTGGTATGATTTTTTTTTTCCTTTTACCTCCGCAGTCACTAACAACTTTTCACATCCATACATCTCCTTAGACACTTTCCAGTTTTTCTTTCTTTACTGATTTATTATCAAAAATATCTTCTATCTCCCTATTATAGAAGCTATGATTATGGCAATTGCTATTTTTTCATGCCCCCTCACACTGTTATAAAGATGTAATGATGACATTATCTCGTTCTTTCCTAATGTCATTAATAACACATAGCTATCACAAAAAATCATTAGTTACTACAAATCTCACAGTATTTCACACCTAGCTAAGACACCTAGTTCTATAACTGCCATTTTAATTGGCAACTGGAACAAGATGTAGATCAGGATAGGATTTAAAAGCTGGAAATGTGTTCATGGCAGGCAGAAATGGGACTGGAGCGAAGCTTTAACTGGGATCTGGATGTGTAAATAAGAAGAAGGAGTAAGGGAGGACATAGCTACTTAGAGTCTTCAGTCCAGGTCTCTTCCTCGAGCCAGACTCTGCTTACTCAGAGCGATCAGGAATCTGTGCCTGACAGAGTCAGCCTGGCTCCCACCTTCAGAAAAACATTTGAATTGGCCTTGCAAAACCCAGCACCTCTCATAATAACACTCTCTTCCTCAGCACTCCTCAGAAACTCCTGGTATCTAATGCCACAAGTAGAGTTCAGCCTCTGTCTCCAATTTTGCCACTTGCTTTTGCCTCTCCAGTGTCGCTATCCCATACATCCCCCTCATGTTCCTCACAAAAATCCACATACATTCCCACAGCTTTGCTTTCATTCATGCTGTCCTCAATTTGCCTACATTCTCAGCTGAGTCTCTCTAGGGCTATCATAGGTTCTACTTCCTCTGTAAAATCTTTGCAGTCATTCAAAACGGTACCACTGGTAGATCAGATGCAAAACTTTCCACTGAATCTGATCATTTGACAAGGAGCAAATACTTCTTATCTTCTCAAGTGCATGTTCATTGTCACTTTTGTGCAGTTCATACTCCCCGAGGGCAGGAAACATGCATCAGTTTCGTACTGCACATGAAAACCAAGGTAAATTATAAAAGTCATGTAAAACAGAGTGCGTAAAAGATGAGGGAAGAGAATATTTGAAACAGATATCGCAGATAGTACTGAACATTTACTAATGATAGAAGATAACGCCATGTACTTTTTAAAGTAATTAATTCAATCAGTCATACTCTCAAAAGTAACTGTTGAGTACCTACTGTATAGCAGATATATCTAAACATAGAGCTGACCCTTGAATAACATGGGTTTGAAATCTGCAGGTCCACTTGTACCAGATTTTTTCCAGTAAATATAGTCAGCACTTTCTGTCTGGGGGCTCTGTATCCATGGATTCAACCAACAGCAAACAGAAATAGTATTTTTGCATTCCCAGCCATAGATTCCCAACCAAGAATCCAAACACTCTTTTGGTAAAACTGGTTTCATCGTATGTCATTTTGTCACAGTTCTAAGAACCTATCAATGACAGTGAGGACTTACTGTATTTATATTTTAAAAACCCAAAAACAGTAGGTCACAGAGTTTAGGTGACAACTATCATAGACTGAAAATACTGGTCACCATGTTTTATAACTTCCCATTAGAGGTAGAATCTATTTACTCAGCCCTTGCCCTAGCTTAGCCTTGGAACTTTCTTTGTCCAATCAAATGGGATGGAATGTGGTTGTGTGAGCTTTGGAATCTGGGATGTAAGTAGCTACAGCTTCTACTCCTGGGCTGATGTGGCCTCCCTGTGAGAAGGCCAGACTTGAAACACTAATGACAAGAGACCCATGGAAATAAAAGCCAACTTTCAGAGCCCCGAGAATGCGAGATGAGTCATCTTATACCTTCCTACTATCCTAGCTCCCATCTGATTGCAACCACGTGAGTCCATATTTTTTTAGCCATGAAGTTTCAGAGTGATTTATATACAGCGATAGATAACTGAAAATAAAAATTCTGCAGCAGAGTGGGTCATGAACCCATCTGGTGCAGAGCTTGGGCCACATTTTCCTCATCCAGCACCCCCAGCCTCATGCCTGTCACTAGGTTTAGTTCCACTGAGCCAAAGGAGCTGAAAATGCTTTGGACAAAAACTAAATTATAAAATGGAAAAAGAACAGAGCATATTCTTATATAATTTATATCCCTCTCTTATTATTGTTATAATCTGAGATTTGCTCTAACTTTCTGAGAATCAACATGCAGCAAGTCTTATAGTTAACTCTGGACACTGAGGCTCCCTTCTGCATGACCTGCAGACAGACAGTTCTTGTAGCTACTCATTCATTTGGGCATTCATTGGGCACCTCCAATATTTAGAAGTAAGACTTAACAAAATGAGAAAAAGGCATAAATAGATTTATATAGCCCCAGGGATAATTTATGAGACCCATATCTCATTTCTGATGTCAAGATCCAGGGGCATGTCCCTGATGCCCAAAGGAGTGGTTTTTTCCAAATCCCTCAGGTTCTAACTCAAACTCCTTGATCTGACTCTTATCACAGCTCTGTCTTTGCTTTATGTTCCCCACGGCTCCTCCTTCCCGACACATGCTGCCTCTTCCCTCAATTTCCTCTCCTGGACCTCATTTTCTGCTGTTTTAACTTCCACATTTAGTTCTACACATGCTTCATCAATAAATCTCTCCCACTCATTTATCTCCCTGAATATCTCCGATTCTGTTTCCATCACTCTCAATTTTGAGAAAACTCCCCTTTTATTGTGCATTTAAGTGTCTGGTGGAAACTTAACCAGATTCCACCTGCCTGGTTCTCTTCAATGGCATAATCCCAACTGCCCCACTTGCTGGTCACATTCCTCTGTAGTTTTCAAATCACTGTTTTCTAATCCCTGTTCCACCTCATGCCTGTGAGCAGCAGGAACGGTACAGACGCAACAGAGGAGCTGGGTGCGGTTCCTTCTTTTCAGCCTGGGGCTCTGCCTACCTCTTCTCCAAAGGAAAAGCTTAAATAAAATGTAAAACATTGATACCTTGAGGCCCTGTTAAACAATAAGTTATATTTAAAACTCCTTTTAGATTTAATTCACCTACCAATCAGTAATCAATCAAGCATCAAATATTGTTTGAGTACCTGAGTGTACAATAACACTGCTGTGTGCTGGGGCAGATGCAAGGATCATCCACGCCCTCCAGGCACCAGCAAACACAGCGAGGGGAATGATACAGGTGACGACAGGGTGCCTGGATGTGTTAACATTCTAATAATTTAATGAATGGCCAAACCTATTGAAAAAGACGTGACAATATGGAAAGAGTAAATCAGCCACTGAGAGCATCTACACTAAGACATCTAACCAGGGTCTGCTCTCAATATATCTTTTTGAGAATTATAAAAAAGTATCCTCTTTGAGCAGATGACTTGGGAAAAAGCCCCTTTCTTTGTGTTTGAATACAGTTGTTTACCAGTACTCAGCCTGGGGACAGGAGGGTCAGCAGGACTTCTGTGCCCACCTTGCTCCCCAGCCTAGGTCTCTCCCTACATGATACAACTTACACAAATCTCTCCATGGCGTTTCTGTCCTTGGCCCAGGAGGCATCCAAAGAAGAGTTTTGGGGGCTCTGGAACTCCCTGAAATGATGTGTAGATTGTAGTGCTTATGGAAGTCTCTGCTGGTTCTCAACAGAGAAACCACAGTTTCCTTTAAATCTCAAGGAAGTTCATGCCAAAAATGCTGAAGAAGCATCCCTCCAGATACACTGCCTTACATACAGCACCTTTGATAATAGAGCGGATGAATCCGGTTTTTGCATTTTATTATTTTAACCTGTGAGCTGCATGACTTTCCCCAAGCTACTTAAATGTTCTCTTTTTGTTATGATGTTGTTGTTTCATGCATGTAGTTCAACTAAATATTCTTAATGGATTTATGCTCCCAATGATACTCCTACATTCTAGTCAAAACCATTCAAATGTACCTGAATGCAAAGTTTAACTCCTTAGATTCTACTGCTTTTGTTCTTCCTCAGAGCAGTTTCTAAGAACACAAATGTGTATCAGGATATGTCCAAGGAGAATTTTTTGCTTCTTCCTCCCAGTGTTATCTGCATAACCTGTTCTCCATTTGTCTGAAGTCTAAATGTTCTCTTTTAAAATTTCGTGAAGATTTTGGATCTCTGCCCCAAGCTGCAGCTACCCCTCACCATATAGCTCTCTGTGGTGCAGTAGAAGGGACCTCTAATTCACAGATTCCATATCATCCCTATGTCACACATCTCTTACTCAGATCCTTACTTCATACTCGATCCAGTTTAATTTCCATGAAGTGTCATTTTAATCACTCCTTTGATAAAACCTTGATTCCTTTGCCCCTTTCATCATATTCATGGAGCAATCCCTCAATCTGGCTAAACCAATCTTTCTGCCCAGTTAGTGCCTGTATCTAAGCAACTGAAATTGTTCTAGAAACCATTGCTGGAGGGAGCATAAATTTCTACCACCAATTTGGGAAACAACTTGGCATTATCTTTAAACTTGTGTCTCCTCTATGAGCAAACAATTTCATTCTTAGGTGAGTAACTCAGAGAAATTGCACACATATACCAAGAGTTATGCATGAAAATGGCCATACAACACTTTTGTAATAGTAGAAAACAAAAGCTATACAATGAGTGGAAATAAATGAATTACATTTCCAAGCAACACTATGGATGTAGCTAATAAATATAACATGAACAAAATGAAGTCACAGAACACAGTCAATACATTTTTAAGCTCAGAGCCAGGCAAACTAAGCAATTTTTGGTTTAGGGCCACATATGTGTGTATCTACAATATGTATACACACAACACATACACCCACAAGTGCAGAAGAGGAGCAAAATTCAGAATAATAGTCACAGCTTCAAGAAAGAGAAGGAAGGAGGAATGTGTCATATAATTACTGGCAAGATTCACATCAACTTCTTAACTTTAAATATAAGACCACACACTTCAGTTTGACCCTCAGTACTATTCAGAGATCCTATTGAATTTTACCAACTGACTTCAAGTTTTTAAGGAAAGTATAGACTTTTTTTCCTTCTCTTTTACCATCAAACCATCAAGACTCCTCTTCCTTGCTTTCAGCTCAGAAAGGTGAGAAATTAAATTAAATATGGACTGATTTTAAATTTTAAAAACAAAGTCTTTTTAGTTTTTCTTAGGTAAATTATTACCTCTTTAGAAGCCAAGTACAAAAAAAAAAGAGAGAGAGAGAAAGAAAAAGAAAAAAAAAGGTTAAGATTATGGTAAATTCAGATTAGACTGTATCAGAGCGTTAGAAATGGAAGGTGCCAATTACACCCTCCTGCCTCCCCCAAGTTCTAATGTATAGAAAGAATAGACACAAGACTAAAATTTATCAGTTTTGGTTAATTACTTGGAAATACTAACTAACAAACAGCTTCTGAAATTGTTCTGAAAGAAATGGTTATGGTTTGAGGATCCAAATAGGGCATCACATTTCATTAATGATTACGTGGGGTCAAATGAGTTCACAGGAATGCACAGACCTCATTATCTACAAGTTAGGATTGGGAAGGCTAAAGGTAGGATCTTCCCTGTGTGGGGAGGAGAACTTCCTAGAAGGGGGAAGGAAGCAGATGATAGCCCATCACTCTGAGGACCAATCCAGAGTCAAGGTACAACATGTGCATTACCGTCAATAAGTCCCAGTGAGCACATGACTCTGACCAATCTAATTGGTGGCAACTCTTTCCACAGAGTGGGGCTAGTGAGAAGAAAAAGGGAAGAGCAGTAGAGCAGACACTTGAACAATGGGGCAATGGGGGTGTTACAATTGTCAGTAATCGTAACTCCCTCACCCCAGCAGTGAAAAATCCCTGTATAACTTTTGATTCTACAGTTGGCTTTCACATCTGTGGACTCAACTAATGACTTACCAAAACCTATTTTGGATCTGCAGTTGAGAGTTCATGGTTGTGATTGTGAAAATACTGTATTCAATCCTTGGTTGATTACATTTGCAGATGTGAAGCAGAGGAATAGAAAGGGCCCAAATGTCAACTGTGTTTATTGAAAAAAGCCCAAGTATAAGTGAACCCTCACAGCTCCAACCCGTGTGCAAAGGCCAACTGTAGTTACTTCTCCAGTCTTCCTGAGAAGGTAGGATCGATGTCAGTAAGTTCTCATCTCAAGTCTCAGGAGAGGAACGTTGGTGTGAGGTAAAGAACCTCTTCTGTAAGCCACACCTGACATTATGCTTTTATTCATTAAGTAATATTTTGTTGTTTCATTTTTTCCTAAAGTTCTTCAGTTCTTCTAAAGAATATTGTAGTTTATAATTCTAGAGCCCTTCAGGGTGTTATCTGGATTTCAAACATTTCAGTCATAAATAACTTGCTCAAGTTATTGTTTTTTATATTAATAAAAATCACAAATGTGATGCGTCCCGAGCAGGCAGTGCAGATAATTTTCACATGGGACATGAAGCTGGCCCTAAACTGC
The DNA here is from genome assembly GCA_004026545.1 of Mormoops blainvillei. Taxonomy (NCBI): domain Eukaryota; kingdom Metazoa; phylum Chordata; class Mammalia; order Chiroptera; family Mormoopidae; genus Mormoops; species Mormoops blainvillei. The sequence goes on from PVJD01004507.1 coordinate 120,990, forward strand.
TCCTCACCAATGTGACTTTAATTTCATGACCTCTTATTTTATTAACTCCTCAATATCATCAAGGTTTCTGTCCTTTGTCTCTTTCTTCTTAAATTAGAAACAAATTCCAATTATGGGTTATGGCTCATTAGGTTCTGCTTAACTGAGGCTTTCCTGAAAGGTGAAAAAACCCTACCGTCCCATTAGTCACAAGGCACATTCCCCAACATCATTATGAATAAGCCCGTGGCTATCAAGGAGAACATGTGTGATTTGCATTTGAGAAATAAATAGAGTTCAATCTCAATTCATTCACCTGGCAGGGCTTGGTCTCCTGAGACATCCAAATTTGGGACAGCAAGTGAGGTAACGATAGAGGAATCCATTCATTCAGTGCACATTTGTTAAGCACCTGCTGTACCTAAGGCAATTATAACGCAGACCTGGCCTTCAGGGAGACTTTCTTTCAGAACAGGGTATGAGCACTGCAGAAATCCACAAACACAATGGACTATGACAAATGTCATTGTGAAAAAGATTTCAAAGATGATAGAACTTTCAAGTTAACCAGCAGTTATTTACATCCCAGTATGAACTGTCATCTCCACCCCATGCCAATGACTCCACTCCTTAGAAGAAACTCAATTCCAAAGAAAGTAGTGTTTACATTAAATTATAGCTATGGATTTGGAATGTGCTGTGATATACTAAAGAATGTTCTGGGATATAGTGTCTCAAGAGAGAAGTAGGTGATCATAATTCCTATAATAGAAGAGAATGTGAGTTGAAAGATTCAGAGAAATAGAAGAATTTGAGAAAGAAGCCAGAGTAAGGAGATATACATGGAAAACATGACTTTGACTAGGACCTTCACCAAGATTAAAAAAAAAAAAAAGATTACAGCCAAGAGTTTGGATTTCTTCTGACAGTTATAGTTTGTGAAGCTGAAAGCACAACTCTATGGTAAATACGTGAATGTCACTGGCTTTGCGGTATGAATGGGGGGCAAATGGATCTTTAGGTAGGCTGTTATATTGAGCTGAATTTGTGATTTTTATGAAGGCATATATTCTTTGTGGGAAAATTTATTAAAAGCACATGCATCCCAGTTTATAGCCAATCAGAAGTTACCAGTAAAGCTTGATTGTTGACTTATTTGTGTCCAGTTACAAGTGAAAGATTAGGATGTATTACAGTGATAGTACTGTTTGAAAAAAAATCAGTATAAACTTTGCTCAGACTTTATTTTATTTCAATTGTAAAGCATAACAAGCGAAGAAAAAAATTACAGAACTTACACATTGCTCCTTCTCTCCTAAGCATTTCTAGATTTTTTAAATAATAATAAGAGATTGCCTAAGATGAAAATACAGGTTCCCACTGGCCCCTCAGAAACTATCGATGACTATCAGACCTGGGAACAAGATTAGGAATTGCCCAGTTGTGCATTTCTTGGTGTGTATATTTGCCTGATATATTCTGTATATATTTTATTTGAGAGAGAGAAAGGAGGAGATGGTATATGTGGTATGGAAGGAGGTAAAGAAAACTGCTAACAGAAACCAAACTTAAAGGACGTAGCCTTTTCAAGGTTAGAGCCTCCTGGGCAAGTGACACAGGTCAAGCCTTTTGTTCTGAAACGTCTGGAATTACTTTATGGAGTCTGTTGGGGCTCTTAAGTGCTGTCCTTGACCTGCACTTAATGTCCTATCATTTCAAACATTTTGTGCATTTAAGTGCCTTACCTTTAATGGGTGTTCAACTCATATTCATTGAATGATTGCACGAACGAATATATGAATCAATAATAAAAAGCAAAATACTGAGGCCTAATCAACCAGGTAATAAGGTCACATGGAAACTCTGCCTTTGGTTTATGGTCTATCTCATAAAGATGAATCTTTTCTCCCTTAGGAGATTTGGAGCACTCCAAGAGAAGGAATATGAATTTGTCTGCTCCTGTACCCCTTTCCCCAAAAATAGCTTGTCAGCAAAAACCAATGATTGGTAAGTGGTAAAAAAAAAAGTAAAAAGTAAAGGAAGGTATAAAATTCAGTGACAATGACTGTGGAGGGTAGGACCAATAAAAGGGTATTGGTCTGATCAAGATACCATAAAGTATATAAAACAAAGTGGAGTCACTCATGTTAAATGGCTGTCAGTAAGCCGTGACACTTTGGTTCAAGAGAGAAACCACCCAAGTCATGCTAGACATATCTGGCAAGGAGACACACTTAAGATATCTGCACATGTGATCAGAATAGCCATGTCTGTAGAGCAGGACTACTCATAGTTAGGTTCCTAGGCAAATTCCCCACTTGGCATCAGGGGTGCCAACTTTTATCAAAAAGACTCAGAAGGGGGGAGTATACCACTTTCCTTGAAAGGCACTGACAACTCCCTTGTCCACCATGCTGTCTCCTAGACCTGCAGACTGAGACTCTAGGACTTGGGTCCATTATCCCCCTTTGATTGTTGTGTGTGTGTGTATTATAATTCTCTTAGATTGTTTGAGTGTGAGTAGGATATTAATGTATGTTGATGTTCTACTTTGAGTGAACCTGTATTCAATAAAAGCTGAGTGAACAGCATAGTTGCTATATGTGACTCATGTCTATTCCTTGGTGCCCAGCTGCTCTGCAGGCAGCTAGTCCAGCAGTTGCCTGGCAGACTTATAGGAAAGACTAAATCATGAACCTACGTTCCTGATAATGACCTACTTACATTCCCCCTTTACTGCGATGTAGAGCTCTCTGTAAAAATCTCTCTGTAAGGTGCCATCAGGCTGCAGGCAGAATTTCAGTGGTGGACTGCCAAGGGAATAAACTAAATTATCAGCCCTATGAGGGCAGGGTGATGAGTGTCTTATGCAGCAAAGTATTCTGTGTTTGTTGAATTTTTTTTTAATGTAAAGAAGGAATAAAGGAAGAGAACTTAGTCCAATATAAAACGAAGGAAATGTGGTTCCAAATACCAAAAATCCGTGCCCCCCTCTCTCTTTCTTTCCCTCCACCCTTTCTTTTTGGGAATTTGTGATGACTTCTGGAGTATGGCGGTTATGGGCAGGAGTAAGTGAAGTATTGAATAGAATCAGTATTAACTCAATAGCTAACTCTTCTTTTCGGCCAACATCTCATTGTGCAAATGGTCTCAAGACTGGAAATACACAGTACTCCAAAAACTCATTAATAGGAGGATGTGATGTCTCTTACCTGCTTTGACTGAGATCAAACTAGCTCCAAATTTGCTCTAAATAAGCTCTAGTCTAATACCTGTACAACCAAATACAGGTTTAGATAGCATCCTCTTGTTTGGCACTGCTTCTGTTTGAACAATCATTTTCAGAGCCTTCGAAAAGATAAACGCCATCCAAATGGCCCCACTGTCAAAGCTAATCTCTCCCACCAGTCCATAAGCTTCAGAATGGAAAATAGATGTAATTTGAAAAAGCAACTTAAAACTTTATTTTCTATACCTTTCACACCACCCTGTCACTAAATCAATGGACTAGGTTACCTGTCAGCTTCTGTTTCATCTTCATTTAAATTCTGGAGATAATTGAACTCCAAGTGGATGGGTGATTCCTTTCAGACTTAGGTCCCTTCTGGCTCCAGATTTTGTAATTTTATATCTCCTGTAAATCAATAAAGCTTCATGTTATAACATTGAAAAAAGCGTGACCTATTGTTATGATGCCAATCTTAATGGCAACCTAGAATGTTAAGGACAGAAACAAAAATCTGGAATTAAATGCAAAGGTGGCTCATTGGTTTAAATGGCAATATCTGAAATCAGATATCAAATCTCAACTCCTAGGCTAGGTCATCATGGCCCACTGGCACTTACTTTATGACTAAATCTTACAATGGTAACACTTAACTCTCCAGGCCCAAAGCAGATTAGAATCATCAGACGGAAAGGAAAAGACAGCTCAGTGAAATCACACTCAAAGCAGAAAGTGCTGCTGAAAACCTCAGAGTAAGATGAGAGAAAATTTTAGAAATTTTAACAGAACTCCAAAGGCACAACTCTGGGGTCATTAATTCTAGAAGCAAATTGCAAACTGTGTGAAGTAGAGCACAATAACTGTTTTGAAAGATATTTCGTGTACTCTCTTTAAGAAATCAGAGAAATAAAACATTTTAGCAATATAATAATCAAACCCATTAAACTATTTTAAAAATTCTGGTGAATGAAGTATTTATTTTTAACATACTTCTATACATTTTGAGAAAATGTTATTTATGTATAGTAGATATTTCCACAATGGAGACTGATCAAAGTATTTAATATATAATTTATTTTATTATACATATTTGCATAACACATTTTTTTAAATTACCTTTCTCTTCCGTAACTTCCTGGACTCAATTTCACTTGAATGCTTTCCATATACACATTCTTGACATTCATCATGAGCCCTTTGTCACATACAGTGTGATTTAAATGCTTGGGAGCTATTAAGCACTGAAAAACTTAAGGAAAACCCCTCTGAACCATTCTGTTTCAGTAATTAGCACTTCACCTTTCCATGTCAATAAGGGTGGTCATTCTAAACACAGGGTATTATCCGATATTAAGAAAGCAGGATGATACTGCTAGTCCAGAAGACAACACAAGATTCCAGGTGGGCAGGACCTCAGGTGGGGCTGGAATTTTGGGGTGCTTAGTTAAGCCAGGAGAAGGAAAAGGGCCTACCCTTAGGGAAGACAGAAGTGATCATGCAGAGTAGAGTTGGAGGAGTTTGGATCTGGAGGAAGGGGCCATGAGTTGGTCGTTTGCAGGAAGCAGAATTTAAAGGCAACGATGGATCCTCCCAGATTGTGAAAATACTGGGCTGGGGATCATAACGAGGGTGCCGGCATGCCTAAAATTCACTGTGTGAAGTGCAATTCTACAATTTAGAGCTTAGCTTGGTCTCTTCCACTGAACAATCTACATAAATGCTGTCCACACATTTTCCTCATTCCCCTCATATCAAAGGACACACTTTTAAGAAGTAATAGGACATGGTTGACATCATCCATCTTTAGGTGCAAGAGAAGATCAGTTTGGAGCTAAAGTTAGGGGACAGTACAACCTTTTGCCAGGATTAGGTTTATTCCCATTCCCATTTTTCTTTTCCTGGGAAATAGTGTAAAAGTATCTAGCTATGTGCTACCCAAATAATTATTTTGAAATTCTGAGTTAATTGGCCATACGCTGGTTGTAGATTTGCCCCCTAAGGACTTGAAAGTCTATTGTGGCACCCACTGAAGTCCTGTTCTTCAATAGACTAGGCCAACTTCTATTTGTAGTTTCACTGATCATAGACATGCTCATGACCTGCCACCATTTCGAGGAGAGCAGTTTTAGGAGAAGAGCTTGTAGAGAATAGTTTATAAGTAAGAAAAAGTATGTTTAATTGCTGAATTGGGTTTTTCTGGCCTCTAGAACACAGAAGTATTGAGTCAGTGTATCCACTCCTCCTATACCTCGTCTTCTCTCAACTCAGATATCAGCCTTCGTGGAAAGTCTTTCCTCATGTCCAAGTCCGATTTATACGTTCCTCTTCTGAGTTCTTGGGACAGTACAATAGTGCCATGTCTTCTTATAGTTACCTAAGTGCTTGTTACTATTTGGGTTCTCCACTAAGATGTGAACTGCATTTGGATAGAAACTGGATCTTTTTTAATTTTAAGTCCCCAGCTCCCAGGGCCTGCAATGCATCTCCATGTCTACCTACTCTTTCCACATCCAGCCACTGGCCCTGATTCTGTCAGGTTACTGAGATTAAAGATGATGATATGTTACCATCTAAGTGTAACCGTGTAACTAATCATAATCTGCTCCCAACCTACCCCTTCTTCAAGTACCGGCTCAACCCCCTCTTCTATTGAGTCATGCCTGAATGCTCCAAGCCAAAATGAGGTCTTCCTTCCCTGTCCTCTAGCACTCAGTGTTCGGAATTTATGCAACTAACTCTTGATCACACACTTCCTTCTGTGTGATGTCTGTGGGTCTGGTCTCTGTGAGCTCTTCACATGTGAAGTGCAGTTGTCTTACTCTCTTTTGTTCCTTCTGTGATCTAAGCACTGAGCTAGGCACAGAGAGCAAGTCCAAACAGCACTAATTGGCATGAAATGAGACTAATCTACATGAAAACATGTCTTGAAGGCAATTGTTTGTCCACAGAGTTCTACCTGAATTTGCACTAGAAGGGCTGATTTCCAGTGATGAATAAAGCTGTGATAGCTATGGATACAGGGAGGGATGGAAAGTAACTGGCAAAGGCAGAACTGTCCTTTTGTTATTTTGTTATAAATAAACTCCCACAGTGGAAACTTGTTAACCTCAGCCCTTGCCTTCACATCTACTTATATGCAAGGCCTCCCTCGACAAATCAATCTTTACACTGCAGTGGCACTCTCTTGACAAGATATGTTTGGCTTAGCCACTGTTGATATTTGTTCTTGAAATCTCAGTTGTATGGCATGGTACACTCTGAGAGCAGAAATGGAGACACTTAGTTTATATGCACAGAGGACGGGCAAGATGCAAACAGAAAGAGACGGTCCACAGCGGGGCGGCCGAAGTGGCGGGAGCTGAGCAGCACTTAATATGTTGTGATGTATTGAATCTATGAAATGCCTGTTCAATAGCTAGTCAAAGTAAATTTAGAAGGACACAGGAAAGGGATTTATTTTTTCATTGTTGTAAAAATGTTCATTATTTCTTATGCTGTTGGTCATGGTCTACTGATGTCCTTTTGAGGTCCCAGTGCCCATAGAATCCCAAGTAGCACCATTGACAGGATTACGTGAGGTTTGTTCGATATATTTAAGTCTCCAGAGAACTATGGTTTTATTGGCACTTTGGGATTGGGTTCTCTTGCTGGATTTTTTTCTGAAGAGAATAAGCTAGAGAGCTTGACACTCTCTCAAGGTAAATTAGTTGATCTCTTCTCCTCTAGTGCATAACTTTATTGGAGCACTTCCCAAATTTGACTGAGCTCATTTACATACACGTCTGTTTGGCGCATCAGACAGCGAGGCTGTATCTTATTCATTTATTTTTCCCAATAGAGTGGCATAGTGCCCAGCACATAAGAAACCCTTGTAAAATGTTAGTTGAACAAGACATCTTAATATGTATGAAAAATTGCCTATGTAAGGGAGGAAACAAAAAAAGTAAACAAAAGCTATTTTGAACCAACGTAACAGGAAGGTAGGTACTATTAGGTAATTAATTAAGTTTTAAATTTCCTCTAAGTAGTCTTCAATTTTAGCATTTTACCCTAGGCTAGGCTACTGTGTAAGCACTTCCTGTGGACCTAGTTTTATGCTAGATGGCATGGACAGCAATGAACAAAACATGACCAGTGCCAACAAGAATGTTGGGTGCCATCTGGGGGACAAGGGCTGAGAAAGGACCCAAAGCATTCAGTGTAGTATAATGGGAAGTAAAAACAATATTGAACAAAAGAAGTCAGAAAAAGAGAAAATTACATGAGTTAGTACAATTAAGGAAGGCATTCGGAGGAGCTAAAAATCTATTGCAATGAAGTTCAAGTTAACAAATGACATGTGGCTAAGTACTAATTGAATCATGCTGCTATTTTAAGATTCAGGGTAGGACTGTTAGATATTATTTCTGGAAAAAATAACTACTCTTCGGTGCTGTTGAAGAACCTTCAGATCATCAGATTTCCCTTAGGTTTATCAGGGAACAAATTTATCTTAATAAAGACAGCATGACGTTCTACTAAGGAAGAGTGTGCTGAGTCTGGAAACCTTGATGTTTTCCCTCAAATTTATTGTTAGCTGTGTGACCTTGATAAAGCTAGTCAACCTCTCTGGATCCCACTTTCCTTTTTTAAAATGTTGACAACAGGGAAAACTTGCCCAGTCCTCACCTAAGGGTGTGGCAAGCTTTAAATCATGGAAGAAAAAGCACTTACATAAAGACAAGAAGCCATCTCAACCTTCAGCCTTTAGAGGGTCAAGATTCATTGAAAAATGAGAGAACTGCATAATCACTGCTCTTATACACAGGAATAGATTTATCAGGCATTCAGGACACTCTCCCACCCCACAATTATTATTTCCATTTGGAAGTGAGAAATCCTTAGGACATAATTAAACTTTTATGTGTGCACATTTTAACATGAGGAATAGGGTTCTCCGAAAGTACAAAATCATGTGTCATGAGAGGTGGGGTCAGAGGGAGTGTCAGAAGAACATGAATGAATGGGTACATTTTCAATTCCATTTTTTTTAAATCAGTCTTCCAATTTGGAGTAACACTAAGCCAACACAGGCAGGAGCAAATTTAGATACTGTAACAAATCTGCAATATATGCATAGAAAATGTCTGGAAATTATCTCCTACAGAATCGAGATAATGGCTTTCTCAATAGGACAGCAAAATTGGTGGCCCTTTCTAAAAAGAACAGAGGTCCATAAGAAGAAACGTACCAGGCCAAAGTGCAAATTCTACAAAAGAAAGGAAGATTGATAAAATAATTAATGGACAAAGAGAAATAAAAATAAAATTTGAAACCATGGTGAATCATGTAAAGAGAAGAATTGAATTTTGATGACTGATTTGAAGGACCATCGTGAGAAAACACTCACAGATAGCAAAGATCAAAGCCCTGAAACAGACCATAACTCACAGAGAGAATCCAAAACGGTCAAAAATGTACCGATGAAAAGTGCTTCTGAAAAAGAGAAAAGCACCGTAAAAGCAGAGAAAAGCATCAACGCTATGCTGAAAGATAAACTTTTCTTCAGTCTAGAAAGTGTGTACAGATTGAAAAGGTCCACAGATTTAGGGCAAAATTGATGAAAAGAAAATCACATGTAGATCCACATCTGAAAATTTTCATTGTAATCACAAAATTAAAAAATATCAAACTGGAAAAGTAAGCAGGTACTGTTCAAAGGCAAGTTTGCCACCCAAGCTCACGTTTGCAAAGCAGAATAGTGAAGGGATAGGAATGCAAATACACAACATAGTTTTGAAGAGACTATTTTGAGAAACAAGAGTTTTGTACTTGTCCAAGTTGTCCTTCATTTGCAAAGATCTCAGCTATGTATGTACCCTTCTTAAGGGGGAAAAAAAAAAAAAGCATTACTTGCAGATATACTACAATTTACAATGGTAATAAATAGAGGAAAAGAAATAAAGAGGAAGTAATGTTGTGATGCTTCATTTTATGTCAACTTGACTGGGCTAAGGGGGATTCCAGATAGCTGATAGAACAGAATTTCTGGGTGTGTCCGTGAGGGTGTTCCCAGAAGAAATTAGCATTTGAATCCCTAGGCTGATCACCCTCATCCCTGTGAGTGAATAACATTCAATCCCTTGAGGGTTTAAAGAGGCCAAAAAGGCAGAGAAAGGATAGATTTTTGATCTGAGCTGGGATAGTTCCTTTTCTGCCCTTGGACTTCGGTGCTGCTGGTTCTCTGGCCTTGGGTTTGACTTGGATTGCAGCACTGGCTTTCTTGGGCCTTCAGTTTGCAGAGGGCGGATCATGGGACTCCTCAGCCTCAGAGACGGATTTAACGGCGGGCGCACTAGCCACGTGCCCTGAGCTCTGACTTCTGAAGGCATGTCTTTCTATTTGCCCTGTCTCTCCCTTTTTTTTTAAAGTGCCCAATATTTTCTTCTGCGCCTGGGGCCTCAAGCGACCTTAATCCGCCTCTGCTCAGCATCTGTAATTACATAAACCAAACCCTCGATTCAATCTCTTTCCATAAATCTATGTATATCTAGATATCTAGATACCTACCTATTTGTTCTGTTTCTCTAGAGCTCCCCAACTAATACAAATGATAAAGCCATTTAAATGAAATTAAGTCAAGGATTTTAAGTAGTTGCAAATCGGAGCCCAAATATCAATAAATTCTCTAGAAACAAGATAAACAGTATAAAAAATAACAACAATAATTTGTGGATGTATTAGTCTGCTTGGACTGCCATAACAAAATACCACAGACTGGGTGTCTTAAACAATAGATGCTTCTTTACTTGCAGCTCTGGAGGCTGGAAGGCCAAGGTGAGGGTAACAGCATGGTCAAGTTCTGGAGAGAGCTTGCTTCCTGGTTTGCAGCTGGCCATTTTTTCAATATGTGTTTACAGGGCTTTTATTTGGTGCAGGTACTGGGAGAAAGAGATCTCTTTCTCTCTCTTGTTACCAGGCAACCAATCCTATGGGATAGGACCCTGCCCTCTGAACTCATTTAACCTTAATTATCTCCTAAATGCCTTATCTCCAAATACAGTTGTACTGAGGGGTAGGGCCTCCACACTTGAATTTTGGAAGTACACAATTCATCCCCTAGCAGTGTAAACATCAGTATATTAAACATGAATGTGTGAGAACATTAAATGCATATTGTATTTCAATAGCCTCTAAATGGGAGGGCACACAGGTAATCTCTTTTTAATATTGAAAATAAGAAAAACATCAATTAAATAAGTTTTGAAAAATATAAAAGGAACCATGAATAAAAGCCTCCCAAAATATGTGCAAATAAAAAAAGAAAACATACACCTATAGCAAAAGTTTAATAAAAAAAACAAGAATAGGTGATAGATAGATGAGAGAGAGAGTAGCATACCTCTCTGTATTGTTCTTTGGTTTACTGAGCTTCACGGATGTGTTTTGTTTTTGTTTTTAAAAAGCTTCCACCAGCAAAAGGATTAATACTCATTTTATTGCGGTGGTGTATTGTAGGGGAAATCAAGGCTGATACCAAAGATGAAATGCTTCTCTCCCACCTCTGTAAGCCCTTCTCGCGCCAAATCTATACTACACCTCCCAATACCCTCCCCCACTTAGCCCAGCATAAAAGGAATGCGGGGCTATTGTTCTGGGCTCAGAATTTGGAGTTTGTCTCCTCTGGGTCCGTGCACATAAATAAAGATCGTGCTCCTAACCCCTCAGTGTCTGGTCGTTTCATTTTTCCGTAACATTTGGTTCCTTGACCAGGAAACGACCTTACATAAATCCGGGCCGATTTGCCGCCAACTGAGCAGGGCGGGCTGGGTGCCCGGTGGCCTGGCTGGGGACCGGGGAAGCGTGAGCCCTGAGATTTCTCTGGCCCCGACCGGTCGGGACACCGGACTCCGGCCCGCGACCCCAGCCGGGAAGTGGGGGCTTCGCAACACGATCTATTGGAAGGCGCCACATCAGTAAGTGCCGCGGGGACCAGACCCGAGATCGGGAGGGATATGGGTCCCTCATCTGTTACAGTAGGATCGAGACTATGGAAGTCTGACCGCCGGACCCTCGGGGAGGGAACTGAATAGCCCCTGAATGTTTGAAAGTAAACTTAAGTGTGTCTGTGTTTGTTTTTCTATGGGTGATGGTCTTGGGGAGGGAACTGAATAGCCTCTGAATGTTTGAGAGTGAACCCAAGTGTGTCTGTGTTTGTGGCTCCTCGAGCACTAGCCTATGGAGCGAGAGTGGGTCCCAACCTGCGGTTCCTCTGTCAGGTTGTACGGCATAACGGTTGACAGTTAACCCCGAATTCTGTTGGGGCAACCTTAGCCAAGACCAACTTCATCCCGTGAGGGAGTAGGCCAGGTGGACGAGCGAGTGCCCCCACCCTTTGTGTGTCTGCGCCGCGTGCGAGGGAAGCCATGGGGGGCAGACCTTCTACAATTTTAGATTGTATGCTGCAGAATTTCAGCAAATTTAAAGGGCAGGACCCATCGTTTGATGCGGGCCAATTAGAGACATTTTGTACTGCAGAGTGGCTGACTTTTGGGGTCGGCTGGCCCCCCGAGGGAACATTAAATCTATCCACTATAAGAGCAGTTCACCTGAAAGTTACAGGAAAGCCAGGACATCCTGATCAGTTTTCCTATATAGATAGATGGCAGGAGTTGGCCCAAGATATGCCCAGCTGGCTTAGTAAGTGCGCGGGGACTCAGGGGTGCTGTAGAGGAGCCGCCGCCGGGGCACGCCCAAGAATGTGTTGTCCCCAGGCACCCCCTATGGCTCCCCTGCAGGAGCCCCTGACTCCTCCGCCTTCTATCTCGCCCCAGGGGCATCAGTCTCCCCAGGAACCCTCCCCAGTTCGGTACCCAGCCCTGCCCCATCCAGGCCCGTCACCCATAGCTAGTAGACTTAGAAGCCACCGACCCCCTCTTCAGATACCACTCCAAGAGGTGCAGGCAGCACCCAGAGTTAATGAGGACAGGACTGTCCAGCCTGGACCGGTTACTTATTACTACCAGCCATTCAGTACTACTGACCTCCTGAACTGGAAACACCACACCCCTCCGTTCTCGGAGAAACCACAGGCCATGATCGAGCTCGCAGACTCGATCTTCCAAACCCACCGGCCCACCTGGTTCGATTGTCGCCAACTCCTCCTGACCTCGTTCAGCACTGAGGAGAGGAGAAAAATTCTAGAGGAGGCCCGGCGCTACCTTGAAGCACATGCCCTGGCAGGAACCCTAGATCCCTCAGATTATGCGTGCAGCGCTGCCCCCAAACAACAGCCCACTTGGGACCCAAACACTGTGCGAGGGCGGGCCGCCTTGGATCTGTATCGCCACTCCCTGTTACAGGGGATAAAGGCGGCAGCCAGGAAGCCCACTAATATGGCTAAGGTCGCCACTGTACACCAAAGGTCAGATGAGTGTCCCGGAGACTTCCTTGAGCAGTTGATGGAGGCATACCGAGTGTTTACCCCTTTTGACCCAGGGGCAGCTGAAAACCAAAGTATGGTAGCTATGGCGTTTGTCTCTCAATCGGCCGCGGACATCAGGAGGAAGCTCCAAAAGCTTGAGGGCTTCGCAGGAATGACCTTAAATCAACTCCTAGCGGTCTCCAATAAAGTATATGAAAATCGAGATGAGGCGGCCGCAGCAGCCCGTCTTGAGGACCAGAAAATGCAGGCCACCCTGCTGGCAGCCGCACTAGGGAGGCCGGCCCCCAGGGGTGACCCGATCAACAAATAGGGACACTTCAAGGTAGAAAAGGACTAGTGTGCCTATTGTAAGGAGAGCGGGCACTGGAAGCGAGACTGTCCAGCTTGCAAGGGGCGCGAGGAGACACCCGCCAGCCAGGTTATCCTACCACCACCAGCCCCCAATGTATTGGCCCTCTCCAGGTTCGGCCAAGACTAGGGGCGACCAGGTTCCATCACCCTTGGTCCCCAGGAGCCTATGGTCAAGGTCAAAGTTGGGGGCCAAGACATTGACTTTATGGTAGACACAGGGGCGGAACACTCAGTAGTCACCGTCCCAGTTGGACCCCCACGGGGTTCTTTCCCCTTGGCTCCCTCGTGCAGGGAGCCACCAGACTCTCGGCTAGCCCCCAGAAATTTTGTGAGGCACAGAAGGTCAAACTTGGGGGCCACCAGATCTCCCATGAGTTCCTCTACCTACCAGACTGCCCTGTCCCCCTACTAGGTCGAGATATCTTGACCAAGCCAGGAGCGCGGGTCACCTTCCTGTCAGAAGGGGCCTCCCTGGACCTCCCCACATCATGAACTATTGCCCTAGTGCTTCCACGAGAAGAAGAATATAGGCTCCACCAGGAAGACGGAGTGTCAGCCCCAGACCCCCTCTGGGCTAAATACTCTGGGGTCTGGGCAGAGGACAACCCGCCACGGAACGAAAGCTGGTAATAGTGGAACTCATGCCCTTCAGTCTCCAAAGTGACAACAGGCCCGCCTTTACTGCAAGAGTGATCCAGTTGCTGACCCAAGCCTTAAAACTAAAATGGAGGCTTCACGCTGCCTACCGACCTCAAAGCTGGGGCAAAGTAGAATGAATGAACAGGACTCTAAAAGGGACTTTAGGAAAACTTTGTCAAGAGACTCTCCTACCCTGGCCAGATGTCCTGCCGCTTGCCCACTTCCAAGTTAGGTGCACCCCAAATTCAGCAGGGTACACCCCATACGAAATCCTATATGGAAGGGCAACCCCTATAACCCAAATCCCTACTACCACAGACTTCGCCACCTTAGGGGAGGCCCACCAAGCCTCCTACCTCAAAGCCCTAGGTCAAGAGTTAGAGTCAGGCAGGCCCACCTTGGGCAAGAAATAGTGCCAACAGGGGGGCCAGCCCACTCCCATAAGCCAGGGCAGTATGTTTGGGTAAAAGACTGGAAAAAAGAGTCCCTCCAACCCAGATGGGTTGGGCCCTACCTAATACTG